>JAUZNI010257496.1:0-11575 GCA_034780235.1 Concholepas concholepas | reverse complement strand
AATACAATACAATACAATACAATACAATACAATACAATACAATACAATACAATACAATACAACACAATACAACACAACACAACACAACACAATACAAGGGGTTGTTTGACTTCACCCGGGGCCCAGTTTTCAGCCAATCTCCCTGGCTCTGTCACTGACACACACCCTCATTACATGATGACGGCTTTGGCGTTGCCTGTCAGCATGACGTCACTGACATCAGATGAATGATCATCATAACCCGCTGTCTGCACAGATCATGCCTATCCATTTAATCTGTCTGTCTGTCTGTCTATCTGTGTGTTTGTCTGTCTATCTCTATGTCAAGACATACAAGAAAAACACAGATGCAAAAGAAAAGTTATATACTACCAAAAAAACCCCTGCATAACAAAGCACACAATGAGAAAAACGCAATCGAAACAAATCATCTTTCACATAAAATAATTGTATACCAAAAAAAACAACCAACTACAAAACACAAAAACAAAACACAAGAATGCAAAAAACAGTTCAGATAGATAAAAATACCACACAGAACACAAATACAAAAAAAGCCCAAATACACAGATGATATAACGAAAAAATATCACACAGAAGCTATTAAAAGCTATGCACAGGTCAAAAAAATGAAGAACAAAAAATCCCGAAATATACAAAAATCAGCTACCAGAGTTATTCTAGAGATCCCCTCTTCGCCTCTCCTCTTCCTCAGTAGGCCTGTTGCTGACAGAAGCCATCAGTGGCCATTATTGATGACATGCTGGTGTATGGGACTTGTCTGGCACCACGTCCATCAGAAACATAGGCACTGCTGAGGCTGGAACTGACAGAAAAGTGATGTGGGCCCAGAAATAGTGGCAAGTGAAAGAGATATTTGTGTTTCTCTCCGTGCGTGTTTGCCTCTCTGTCTCTCTCTGTCTCTCTGTCTCTGTCTGTCTCTCTGTCTCTCTGTCTCTCTGTCTCTCTCTCTCTCTCTCTCTCTCTCTCTTAAAGAAGTAAATTATATCTAAGTTATGTTTTTGAATTTTCTTTAAGTGGACTGCAAGAGCGTTCAGAACAGACTAAGGAATTGACTTTGAAAACCAATTGAATGCGTTCACAGAGATTGTATTGGGTGGTTACTATATCTGTAATGTTATCATGAATAAATGGTTTTTAATATTTCTTTTCTGTCATTTCTTTTTGTCCCATTTTTATATTTGTAGCAGTATTTTTGTCACAGCGCATAACGTTTTAGTTGTGAGTTGATTGAGTCCCAATACTGTTCCAAATAACTTGCACATTGATGTACATACAAGATATTCATTAGCAACATCATATAATGTAAATTTTAGACTTATAATTGCTGCAATAGAAAAATCACATAGAATAACTTGCATGAATTTTTCTGCCATTCCGAATGTTCTTGTTTGCCCTTTTTTCTTCCTTCTAGCATTTTAAGACTGTCAGTGAAGTTAAGCCTACAACAGGCTTGTTTTGCATCTACTCTGCTTGTTTCTGCTTCATGTCAATGATACTGCAAATCGATTCCTTGCTGGGGTTATATCATGTGCAGGTCAGTAATCATTGATAAGCAGTGAGGCATGTGTGTTGCTCACTATGTGATCTCAAACCTATGGCTGCCAGTCACAATCATCCATCACACTGCTTTCTCCAACTTCTTGTAGACTGTTTGTCTTTAAGGTAGCTGTGGTGGAGGCAAATAGGGATGCAGTGTTGTGCAGTGAACAAAACAAACTTTTTTTCTTTTGATGTTTGCTGCAAGCGAGGCACCAAGCCTGTAGCTGTAGAACTGATTATTACTGTCCCTTTCTATGGAGAATGTTCACTGCAAAGTAGGTAATGATAATCAGCAAGACGGCAGCCCAGGAAAGCATAAAGGTGCGGGCACAGACATTGCATGTGTGTGTTCATTGCTACCTTGATTTTCACCTGAATCTAAGCTTGATGACGCCCACTTGTTGGCTACATGGTGGGCATCCGTGTTCTCAAGTCCTTGTTAAGTGGCTAAATCACTTCATTGCTGCTGTACAATGTATGCTAAATCAGCCATAAATTACACACGTTAAATGAAGGTCAAGAAGTCTCTGAAAAATTTGTTTGCTAAACCAAAGGCACCAGTCACAAATACTTCATATAAAAATCAAAGAAAGATAAAGAACAAAATAGTGACAAAATAAGCTCGTTAAATAAAGGTGAAGACAGCTCTGAAAACTTTGTTTGAAATACTCAAAGGTACCAGTCACAAACACTTTAGAAACATACAAACAACATTTTCTGAAGTCTGGATGTAAGTAACTAAAATTAGCACAACAAATTCCAAATATGTAAACAGCTTTCAGTGTTACACACAACCTTTACACAGACTACTTTCCCGGCCGTGTGACATCTGGAAGCAATTGCATGGTTGTTCCACCCTAGTTCCAAGATGGATTGTACCACCCTCACATTTCTTTGGAGATTACCCTCTCTGGCCACTCTGGCTCTGACAAGGCCTCATTCCATGAAACTTGATTAACTATGGTCTGGGAGAGGCGCTGGTTTGGTCTGCCAGTTAGTTAGACTGAGCCGTGTTGGAATGGGAAAACAAAACCTTTGAATACAAGTTCCACGTTTTCATTTTGTTTTGGCTATTTTTCCTTTCTTTTAAGATGGATCAGTTTGATTGGTTTAGTGCTTAGGACTCCAAAGTTGTGTCATTTGTAGCAAGTAGGAGAACAACAGAGATGTGTCAGTTTAACATTTCTCTCAAAGGTATTTGTATTCAGCTGGGTTGAAAATCGGTGACACACTTTGTCATGTCATGTCTATTAATGAGAGGGTACAACATGTCTGTATTCGTGTGATCAGGAATCAGTCCTGTCTTTCCATTTGCATAGAACTTTATAGTGAAGAAGTGTGTGAAATACTTCTAGCTCTACTCTTCTACCCACTGGAACTCAAGACACTCAACAGATACACAAACAATGCTGCAAGGCACAAGATATCCATAACAGTTGCAGCAAATGTTTTTGCTTTTGATGCTTATTCAGTGTTATTTAGCGTTCATACCTCATTGAAAGTTAAGTTTTGTTACATGTTGTTTAGGAGATGAAAACTGCGACAAAGTTTTATTTCATGACATTTGAGCTGAAAGGTGCAGACTTTTCTGATATTAGCTGCAGTTTCAGCTTGACTAGCTGATGATGGGTGCAGGGGGATGTTCATGAGCCTTCAGCACATGCTTTTACCTAGTTTCACTTACTTGTTTGTTGATTTAATCATTTCAAAGCTTAGCTTTGCAGTGAACCTACCATTGAGTTTGGCGTAGACTCTCATTTTGCTTCAGTTTTGGATTTTTGAAAGTAGAATTCTCTCCAAATCAATTGCTACATTCCGTATAAATATAACAATTTCTCTCCTGTGTAGTCTTCATGTCTGGGTCCCCTGCAAGGGGACTTAAGTGATCTTGGTGATTTCCTCGAATCTTTGACCTTGTGTTCAGCAAGAACAAGAGCTGGCATACAGACTGCACAACACCAAACACTGCCAAATCAGGTGCTGATAAGGCTTCTTGCCTTGTTGATATTCCATTTGCATGTAAGATCACAGAGTTGGGGTTTCCTGTCACAGGCACGTGCGTCGCTGCTGTTCATTAGCTGCAGCGATAAGAAAGCAAAATGCTTGTTCTCTGCAGTAGATTTATGGTGATAATTTGTGTGAAGGTAGTTGAGATGGTGAGGAAGCAAAAGTGTGTGCTTCTCTCTCCTCTCTTACTCTTTCTGTTGCTCTGGAAAGTGATTAGAGAATGCTGGTGTTCCTCCTTCTCTCTCTCTCTCTCTCTCTCTCTCTCTCTCTCTGTGTCTCTCTGTCTGTATGTCTGTCTCTCTTTCTCTCTCTCTCTCTTTCTCTTTCTCTCTCTCGCACGCACACGCACGCACGCACGCACGCACACAATCAGGAGTTAAAAGGCTATTACGTAAAAGTCAAGGGTCGAAATAAACGAAATATACTGTATCCATAACCAAAACAAATACTTGATACGCCTTGATGCAGCTAGAAGAACCAAAATAACTTTTTGCTGGCTCCTTCTCGGTATTAAGTATCATGAAAAAGTATATCACCAATGTAAAACAAAATAATGTTATTGACTTCTCAAGGGACAGAAAAAATGAACCGACTTCTGTCATTTCGTGACAAGCGGAGATATAAAGAACAATGTAACAAAACAATGAACGAACCGGTCACATCGTGATGATGTCAGACACAAAAGACCATAACATAGCATAACTGTGATGTTACGAGGATGAACAGAACAAAGGCCTGACAGGACACTGACGAAAAGAGTCTGTTGAATGTCAGGGACGTAGATCACAGGCCTGTATAGATCTTTGATTAGACTGTCAAGGTACCCTCAGCAATGTCGTTAGGGCGGGTTGGTGTGCCCCAGGGATGAGGTCATTGGGTGGAATCCATGTCTGGGGTATATCACCAGTCAGGAACGGGCACAGTATTCTTTTCAGGACCTTTCATCGTTTGCTTCGAAATGCTACTCAGATACTTGCAGCAAAAATCTTTGCCTAAATCACGAATGGCCAGTTTTTATAGTACTGTGAGATTAGAGGCAGTATTTATGTCAAACTCTTATCCTGAAACTACATCAAAGTGAGAAGTGTCCATGGTTATTTGATGTATAACACTGTCATTCTGTTAAAATGGAATTGTATTTTTTGTAGTTAGGCATTGATCTGTCAGTTTGAAGCCAAAGATAGTTCGGACGTAAAGACTTGCAAAAGATGAATTCCAAACGGCAGACCTACATGTAAGATTTTCTGCTTGTAAATTGAGATGCTGGAGCTACATAATGTATATCTTCTGTTTACACATTATTAGCAGTGAAGTTGTCATAAAAATTGTACTGACATTGCAAAAACCGTCTTTTGGGACACAGTTTCAGAAAACGTAGAAGCACACTGAAAAAGAGGTGGGAAGACAGTATCAAAGATTGCATGGGCATGAGTTTGTGATTCCCAAGGAACAATGAAGAGTGACTTTTTCTTCTTTTTTTTTACACAGAGGATTGTCAACACAATCAGTGCTATATATCCCACCCAAAAGTCAAAGGATGGGTACTGGCTGATTGATTGATTATATCACTTTACCTTGAAAGGAGATATCTGTCATATATGTTACACAATTTCTCAATTAAATTATTGGCGTATTCCCATGGCGAAAAAAGTATAAAGTTCTTCACGAGCAGATTTAGTGCAGTGGTTAGCGCCTCCGGTTACTGACTGGAAGGTCACGGGTTCAAATCCCATAAGAACCATAGAGATTTGTCAGACTCTGGCCGGCTCCTACCCAGAGTGAGTGTGCTGTGGACTCATCGGGAAGACTGGGACCACACAGTCGAGCTTCATCCACTTTACGGATGCCAGTTTGAGAGTGTTGCTCAAATTACAGCGGGTAGCCCCACACTGACATTGGTGGGCTCCCTGTGGACTTCCGACCCTGAGGATGCGACATAACGAATCTGGGCGTGGCTGGGGCAGAGAGATTGAAATGAACGGCATGGGAACAGCAGGAAAAGAACGTCACAGAAGATAAGGCAGCAACAAAAAGTGTACATTTTCCTTTCCCTGTTACATTTCAGATAGATGTTTTCCTCCTCTCTTTTTCACCTCTTTTCCCAGTGCTCCAAAAAGCCGCATGCATTGTGGGCAACAGAGACAGAAAAAATTGGGATTTGGGATTAACTTCATTGATTTAACCACCCCATTGCTTCTGGTTGTTTTCGTAAGTCCTGAATTTTGATCGTCTCCAGCTTTTAGACATATCAAAATTCATTTAAACCCGAACTCGTGTTAATGCCAAGTTGTTGAATGTCACTACAGATCTAAAGTTACATTTACACTCACACTCAAAGTGAATTAATCTTTAATGTAATCATTCTAAGTTTGAAACAGAAACACTTCGACCCACTAGCTTATTCATGATTCAAAGATTTATAGAACCATTCCGACATGTCTTTGGAGAGTCAAGATTTCATCCACCTCCATCCATCTGGCTCCGACAAGGGTTCATTGCGCGAAAGTGAAATGACTACAGGGTCAGAAAAAAGTGAATGACCTGATCTTCAAAGAGAAACGATCAATGTTAGAGTGGAAAAACGGCAGAACGTTGATTACTGGCTGTACATGTACTGTGTCGCTTTTTTGTCTGCCGTTCGTTTTCATAAACTAGGAATGTTTTGGTCAGGTTCTGCATTTTGAATCTGAACGATGTTGTAAATTATGAATTGTTGGAAAAAGGTGGAGAGGTGATAACCTGAGAATAATCACCCAACGTAGTTATGTTTAAAACTGACAACGTAGCTATGTTCAAAGCCACATCAAGGTATTGATTGTGTGTGTGTGTGTGTGTGTATTTTGCTTTTTTACTTGACGAGAATCAGGCGTGTCTTACTCATATCAGACGTCTCAGAAAAAATGGCAAAATGCTTACAAAGAATACCACTGCATACACAAATTTGCAGACTGTATTAGAGAGGTGGAAAAAGGATATGGGACACCACATGAGCCTCTGTCACTGATAGCTGTCTGTGCCTTGCTGACTTTGATTGGTGCAGAATGGCATCCTGGCGACATCCCTTGACAAGCACGTGCACTGTGCTCGTTCATCAATCGTCCGCTTGTTTGTTTGGTTAGAATGGACGTGTCAGTTTAACTCCTGATTGTTACAGTATCAATGACGGATTTGGAAAGTTTTCAGGTTTTGGCTGCCAGACATGGAAGGGAGATAAAATCCGGTTTTCATTTCAAGATATGTGTGTGATGTTTAAATTAAGAGGGCTTGCATGCAGTGATTTTAAAATAAAAGCAAAGTGGCACTCATATTTTTTTCGTTCCTTGGCTAAAGCTACGAGGTTCACTAATGGTATGATTTTGCGTATGTGACCGTTTTTACCCACCATTGAGGTAGCTGTATTCCGACTTTGGGGAGGCACATATATGAATTAAAGTATTGAGTGATGAAGTAGATAAGCTATTTTGACAAATGCATGTTAGTTGTGTTTGAAACAATGCTTATGTAGAAGAGCAATTGATTTCACAGTAGTACAGTTTATAGAGATAAAATGGTACAGGGAAATACGTCATGTTTTTTCTAGGTTTTCTCTGTTGTGTCTGAAAACTGGGCTCGCTTAAGAAGTAACAGAAATGAAAGGTTAATCAAACAAGTAGGCCCTATACATTGACAATAAGCCAAAAGAAACAAATTACTAAGAGAAACAACTTAACTAACAACGCTGTCACGTTTTGCGTGATAATTTGACAACAAACATCAAGACAACACAAAATACTGAAAACAAACGAAAAGAAACAACGAAACCAGAGAAAAAGAACTAACAACACTGTCATGTTTTGCGTGACACTTTGACAACAAACATCGAGACACAATGCCGAAGAGTATATCAGTGTACGATCTTCAGACTTCGAACTCACAGACCAAATCATACTAGAAGACAGGGCTAGGTAGCAGAACCATGGCGTGCAAGAGGCTGAAAACTAGCGACTATGTTACAAAAGTCTGAGGGAAAGAACCAAAGACAACTGTGCTGGCAGTGAGGAGGAAGATCACAGGCCTGCACATAGATCCTGATTAGTCTGTCAACAGTCCTTCTGGCAATGGGATTGGAGCCACTGTCTGTGGGCCAGGGAGAAGGGCCACTGGGTGAAACTCACGTCTGAAAATGGAACCAGCAGCTGGGATTGGGCACGCTATTCTTTGCTGTTTTTGTATGTGTCTTTCTTCAACTTGAAAGAAAACTCTGTTGAGCCTGTCTTATGATAAAGCATCATCTGAGTTTCTTCTTCGTCGAAAAGCTCATACAGCAACTATTGTTGTCTGTTATATGATCGAAAATACGTTAAGCTGCCGTTAAAAAGTGCCTGACAAGTGAGAATAGACAATAGCTTGCAGCTTCTTATAAAAAGAAAGACTTAAAACAAATAGGTGTGTGGTTGTGTATGTGTTTATATTTGTTCCTATACCTTAGTTTCTGCTTTATGATGTTAGGTATTACTGCTTTCGTATCTGTCACAAAAGATAGATATACAGGTTAGATTGTTTAAACAATAAGATAGCCCATTCAGGGATACCTGCCATAAAATTAATGTCAAATTATGACGTCTGTTTACACAGGCCCCTGGGCGCCACACACACACACACACACTCTCTCTCTCTCTCTCTCCCCCTCCCTCTCTCTCAACAACAACAACAAAGAAATAGAACTGTCTTTTTGCTTCCTCTTTCTCTCTGTTGCTAATTCCAACTGGTTATCAAGATCTTACAATGAAGTTGAAAACTGGTTAGAGAGACAACAAAACAGTAGCAGAAAGCATTTTTCAGATGAGAACAGGTGAACAGGCACTATCACTTGCTCAGCCACATTTATTCAGATGATAGAAAATTGCTGCTGGCAAATCAAACTGACAGATTGGTAATGTTGTACAGCTTGGATGTAACTACCTGTCAAGTCGTTGAAAACCAACAGAAGAAAACCTCACATCCAGCTTTTACTTTTCATCAGGCTGAGTAGCTCTGTGACCAGCAGCAGAGACTTACTTTCCCCATGAGAGGACCGAACAACAGACGTCTGGACCCACCCGATAGCTAGCTCCATCTTAATTTGGAAATCGATACAGCCGCCCCCCCGACCTGTCTTTTGGGGGTTGCTCTCTTGCCCGTCTGGCTTCCACCCCAGTTCATGGCGTGAAAGTGAATTAAGCAGGATCTGGAAAAGCCACAGCCTGGTCATCAAAGAGAAGTGATCAATGTTTAGACTGGGAAAACAAAAACTTTGATTGCCAGCTGTGGTAGTGGCTCCTTCCCACCTGTCTATCTATCTGACTGTCTGTCTGTCTGCCTGCCTGCCTGTCTGTCTGTCTCTGTCTCTCTCTCTCTCTCTATCTCTGTGTGAAGAAGTTGTGTTTTAGAACGTTTTTAAAAGTGGACTGGTGGTATGAGTCATGGGAACAGGGCTGAGAACTATGATTCCAAGAATCAATGAAATACACCCACAGTGCATGTATGATTGAAACCTGGAATATCATTCTAGATGTTTTCTATCTCCTTTATGATATATTTTTTTCATTGTCTAAATGTGGCTGTTTGTTTCTACAGGGCAAAACTGTTGTGCTGTGTGTTCCGACTGTGACCTGGATGGAATGCACATTGATGCCTACAGAGACATTTATTAGCAACATTATATGATGTGTAGTGTACTAGTATTTAAGTAGACAATGGCTGTTTGTACAATTAGCCATGCAGAACGATTCGGACACTCAACTGCTGTTTTCAATCCCCTTTTGCTGTATCGTCTTTCATCTTCTTGTTTTCATTTTCCACACAGTATTTCGACATCCCAATTCTCTGGCAAGACTGTCAGAAAATAAAGCATTGCACCAGACTCGACTGTCAGAAAATAAAGCGTTGCACCAGACTCGACTGTCAGAAAATAAAGGTTGCACCAGACTCGACTGTCAGAAAATAAAGGTTGCACCAGACTCGACTGTCAGAAACTAAAGGTTGCACCAGACTCGACTCACGTCAGAAAATAAAGGTTGCACCAGACTCGACTCGCTGATTCCAGTCTGCTTGTTTGTGTTTCATTTTAATGGCGCTGCAAATCGATTTCTTGCTGTGTCTCGTTCGATGCAGATCAGCAATCATTGATAAGCAGTGAGGCATGTGCGTTGCTCACCGTGTAATCCTTAGAACCATGGCTGTCAGTCACAATCATTGATCACACTACTTTTTCCCAACTTCTTGTAAACTGCGTCTTTGAAATTGCTGTTCTGGAGCCTCAAAAAGATGCGGCGCTGTGCAGTACAAACAAAACAAACTTGTTTTCTTTTACAGGTTGCTGCATACAATGCAATGAAACTCTGTTTTTAAACTAATTTCTTTCATTCTTTTTTTGCTGCCTCATCCTCTCAAACTTATATCCTTTGCTATTCACACGCTGTTTATTTGAATCTAACCCCTTCAGCCATATCCAGGATCGTTATGTCATATCATCAGGTCGAGGAGGTCATAAAGAGCTTGTCAATGTTAAACTGCAGCATGGCCACTGCTCTAATCCAGCACCATATGGTTAGTCCTGTACTCACGGCGATATGTGTGTAGTTGTGGAATCAGACTGAATGAGATGCCTATCTATATCTGTACCTGGCAACCACCACATAGTTTACCCAACATCTGTTACCTATGATTGTCCAGACCTCAAAAGGCTAGAAAGAATTCACCACAGGCAGAGAGAAATGTGAGGGAAACAGAAAATTAGGTCCAGGGCAACATGGGCTACCAAAGCAGAAACAGATGTGTTTTGTTGCATGCTGCTGATGGTTATGAAGATGCTGTTAATGATGATACTACAGAGGTGAACTAGAAAAAGCAAAAGACAGTGTAATTTGAATATACATACTAAACGCTACATAGCACCTGACCCAAACATGCGCAAAGATTGTACTTGATCTTAGTACAACACTCAATATCTGCAGAGATCAATGTCCCTCGTGACACCTGGAAGCAAATCGATGGTTGTTACATCGTAATTCAAAAATTGATTGCATCACCCTGATATTTCTAGGTGGCTCTCTCTGCCTACTCTGGCTTTAACAAGGCCCGCGGCGTGTGAAACTGAACAAGGGGCTATGTTACTTGAAGATGTGCCAAAGATCCATATTAGGTATACCTTGTCTGTACGAGATCTGTATAGGCACAGTTGCCCAGTAAAAAAAAAAGCTAAGGCCTTCAAATTCTGAAAATCGTAAGGTCACTGATCATGGGTATCAACCTATAGCACCCAGTGGGTAAAGGATGATGAGTTTTAAAGCCTCCCAGGTTCATGTATTTGCAGAACTGCCAATGCCTTTCTTCCATGTGTGTATACCTGCATGCAAAAGATAAATGTGCATATGCAAGGTCCTGTAATTGAATCAGTGCCAAGTGGAATCCAGATACTCGAAAAAAGCCTAATTATGCATGTGGGGCTTCTCCAACATTTTGGGTAAAGGGTTACTCAAGCAAGTGAACATCTTCACAGGTGGAGTGTAGCATGTATGGCCTATCACATACACAGCGAAAGGGAAACTAGAAACTGTAGCATTGGAACTCCACTCATCTTGGTCTTATTTCATTCAAGACCCTAGATTATGACAAACTTTGAGGGACGTGTATTGCCCTCATTGTGGGTCTAGGACCCTTGCTGTCAGTCACGTTAATTGATTGTGTCATTTAGTCCCAGTTCTCGTGTGCTTGTTATAGCCTCAAGGCAGGGTTGATTGTGTCATTTAGTCCCAGTTCTCCTGTGCTTGTTATAGCCTCAAGGCAGGGTTGATTGTGTCATTTAGGCCCAGTTCTCCTGTGCTTGTTATAGCCTCAAGGCAGGGTTGATTGTGTCATTTAGGGGGCGGGATAGCCTAGTGGTCAGAACATTGCGCTCGCAATCTGATGACCCGGGTTCGAATCCCGTTCAAGGGGATTTTTCCCCTGGAGTTAACATCAGTGCAGACTCCACTCTCCCCAAAAG
>JAUZNI010255278.1:0-11582 GCA_034780235.1 Concholepas concholepas | reverse complement strand
TCCCCATTTCCTTTTCTTGATCTCAGACTCTATTGGGGCGTGTCTGGTCCTGTCCCACAGTTGTTCATTGGAGACAAAGAAGTAACATGCCTCCCTAGAAAACCTGAAGTCTCAGGTTCAATCCCTGTTTGAGCCCGAACTTTTCCCCCACCCATTAGATCTTAAGTGCTCATCTTTCAGATGAGATGATAAACCAAAGTCCCGTAGGCAGTAGACATTAAGCGCACGTAAAAGAACTCATGTCAACAAGACATTTATTCCTGCCACCCTCTAAGGGTAACAAATACACTTGCAAAGAGGAAAATTTCTTTTAAAAATGGGTGGCACTGCTCTTGTGGCAACACAGATTCCCCAAGGAGAGTGGTCTGAATTTTGCACAGAAAAATCTGCCGTGACAGAAAGTGGTATACAATACAATACGATTGGATTCAATGCAATACAGTACAATATGAAACGATACGATACAAGACAATATCAGCATGCATCTAACAGTGTGCTTTTTTCTTTTGGAAGGTTACGGCACTCTGCAGCCTATGGGCCACATCGACTTCTACCCCAACGGAGGCAAGAACCAGCCTGGCTGCCACACCGACGCCTCTGTCTACAACTTTGTGCAGGATGCCTACAGGGAAGGCATGACCAGTATGTTGTCAAGTTTTTCATTTCCATTCACATATACACATGCAAAGCCCAGGCCAAAAGCTGTCAGGTATTGATATAAGCCGAGTGCCATGCCCTACATCAAAAGGTTGTTGTGCTTTGAAAAGTTGTGTCGAGACTGTTTTCATCCAGGGCGAGTTCTTAGCATAACAATGTATAGTCTCCATTGAAGGAGAAAAAAAATCCTCTGAAGTTGGAGTATGGCATTATTTGAAAACAGCCATACATAAACAATTTCTGTCCAGTGTATACTTATAGTCTCACAGTGATTCCCAGGTGTGATGACAGAGACAGAGTGCATATTCTGGGTGACCCTCAGGGTGTTAAACTAGGGAACGCCCAGCAACAACATATGTAATCAAACATGTACATGAATTGATAGACATGCGCCCTCACACTTACACATGCTTGAGCTACCACCTGCTTAGAAACATGCACAGTTGAACTCTATGAACTTCTCCAAATAGTAGAGTAGCATTTTCAGAGTTGCTGAAGTTAAAATTCGTTTAAACCAAAAAGTAAAAACAAATTTGGTCAGTTAAGATATTGAACAAAACACAGATCTTGTTCTGGCATGCTTGAATACTCTTTTTTATTTCGTGTCACAATACAGGGTATGGGATGAATGTCATTATTATGTTGCCCACTGAATGTCATAAGCAAATCTGTTTCTGATGCAGACGCAGAGTATGCCATGGCGTGCAGCCATGACCGGTCCATCATGCTGTACTTGAAATCCATCGAGTCTAACTGTCCCTTCACCGCCTACCAGTGTGACAGCGAGGCTGACTTCAGGTCTGGGCAGTGTCTGCGCTGTGGTAACCGCCCCTGTCCATACATGGGCTACAGAGCTGACCTGTACAAACGCACTGGCCGCTTCTTCCTGGATACCTTGTCTCGATCCCCCTTCTGTGGTAAGGATCATGATCAATGGAGAGGGGGTAGGAAGAGGAATGGAGAATAAGAAGCAGGGGGGGGGGGGGGGGTGGGGAGGGTTAAAGGGAGCTGAAGGAGGAAGAATGGAGTGTGTGTCTGTGTGTGTATTTAGTGCTGGAGTACAAGTTTGTGTCCATGTAGGAGGTATGACCCTTATTTTATGCCCTGTGTGTGTGGGAGGGGGGGATATACGTGTGCATTTGTGAGAGAAAGTGTCTCTGTGTGTTTGAGGCTCGAACAGGCTTGTAAATGATTGTGCAAACATGCGCAGTTCAAAGATGATTGTGCAAACATGTGCAGTTCAAAGATGATTATGCAAACATGTGCAGTTCAAAGATGATTGTGCAAACGTGCAGTTCCAAGATCCCAAATAAATATTCATTATTTTGTGTATGATTAGATAATAATTAGAATAAACATGTACTTGGATATGTATTGCAGAAATTGGCTTGGTAGTGCAGGTTGGGGTTTTCTTATTCACTCACAAGGTGACTTACATAGGCAAACTTCCATCATAAAACATTCAAAAGGAGAGGGGTAGTTTACATTTTATTACAGTAGCGTGGAGTTTTATTCCATTTTTTCATAACAGTAATGCAAAAATGGAACATCCTGTGTCCTACAGGCTACCACTACCTGGTGCGTGTGACCCTGT
Organism: Concholepas concholepas; assembly: GCA_034780235.1. NCBI lineage: Eukaryota > Metazoa > Mollusca > Gastropoda > Neogastropoda > Muricidae > Concholepas > Concholepas concholepas. Next base: position 9,331 of record JAUZNI010255278.1, on the reverse strand, counting down.
CTGACCACATGAGCACCAGCAGTGGTCAGCTGACAGTGCGGATCACTGGGCAGAATGGTCACACTTCTTCACTGCTGCTCTATCTGTAAGTCCTCCTCCCTCACTGCTGTCCACTTGGTTTGTTTTAAATGCTGTTGTCATTGCATTCATTTAAGTGTGTGTTCGGGAGGAGGGTGTATGTGTGTGTGTCTGTGTGTGTGGTGTCACCATGTGTGAGTGAGTGTGTGTGTGTGTGTGTGTGCGTACATGCACACATGAGATAGGGCTAGTTTGTAATAATGAAAAAGAAGCCAGTTTATTGAAGAAAGAAAGACCATGGCTAAAAGTGTTTAAGTATGATGTATAATATGGATTTATTATGTGGCCCAGGCCAAAAGCTTTGATGTAAGCTAAGTGCTGTGGCCTATAATATTTGTTATGCTGAGACTGCCTTCAGCCATAACAAGCTCTTAGCATAATGAGCACTCTCTGTTACAGGAGGAAAAAAATCCTCTGAAGTCAGAGTATGGGTGCTTATATAACGAGGTACTTGGAAAAGAGTCATACACACAAGCTACTCAGCCGGTGTGTAGTTACTGTCTCGCAGTGATTCCCGGGTGTGATGGATGAGGCAGTGTGCATAGTGTGGGTGACTCCCAGGGTGTGCTGTTAAGCTGGGGAACATGCGACAACAACAACATCAACGACATCGACATCATGTCTGTTTGTCACAGGGGGGACATGACTCCCGGTCAGGAGATCAGCACCGTCATGCTCCTTCAGGAGGATGTGGGTCATGTGACCGGTGCAACCTTGACCTTCATTCGCAACAATGGCTATTTCAACTGGCTGTCGTCTTCCTCCATCAAGTTGAAGGCTGTCATGGTTGAGGCCGTCAACCGCAGAAACAGGTCATTTTTCTACTGTTGTTGGCTTTCAGGCGTGTTGTAGTTTGTTGTTTGCATGTTGTAGTTTCTCTGCAAGTCATTGCCAATAACAAGCGATGGGACGGTGTGAGGGTTGAAATGACAGTGTGGGAGTCCAAATTAATTTTGAATAAAACAAGTGATGTTGTGTCTCCCTCCCCTTTTTTATCATTAACTTTCATTACAAAACTGATCTGGACTAGCCATTTTGGCTTTTAAGGAGGGAGGGGGTGTAGGTGTATTTTTCTGTTTTGTTTTTGGCTTTGTTCTGTTTCTTTTTAAAAGTCAATCAACTGTCTATGCAAAGTGTCATAAAACTTAAATCATACCTTTGTATCAAGTCTCACTCCCATTCTTTTTTTGTTGTTTCTTTTTGGTGGTGGTGGTGGTGGTGGTGGGGGGGAGGAGGACTCTACAATATGCAATTATTTACTGGGTTTTGGTGTTTGGTTGATTTTTTTTCTTTTTAAACTATGATGCAAACCATGTTTACTGTCATAATCATTTTTCTTTCATGTTTAAATCCAGTGTGTGTGTGTGTGTGTGGACGTACACCTGCTTGTATGTGTGTATGAGTGCATGTATGTGTTCAAAAAAAATTTTTCTCTCCTATATTGATGTGCTTTCAACAAAGCAAGTGTTTTGTGTGGTGCAGGATGTTCTTCTGCCCGGGGTCGTCAGAGGTACACTCGGGACAACCCTTGCGCTTGAGGAACGGTGCCAGACAACCCAGAATCTGTTATTAGCCTTCATCTCTCACTCCTCCACATCAACGCCTCACAGAGTATGGCCTCTCTCACCACTGATCACTATCAATGACTGAATATTGCCACCGTCAACTGTATCTGCTATTTTTCTAGTCATCTTCCAGGTATATTAATTAAGCTCTTATTTTGTACATTTTACTACTGTGAGCTCAATTCTGTATGTTTTACCTCTGCAAGTCTTGGAGGCCGGCCTGAAGAAGAAGCAGCAGCAGCAGAAGTCTGGTATGAAGAATATGCATCCCCGATTGAAGTCATCGTTTTGATGGAAAATGTGTTCTGTCGGTATACACCATCAAAAAAGCGATAAAGCCAGGGAGGGTGCTCAATCTATTCAGCTTTGATGTCAAACTGTTATCTGTTGTAAGCATTAAAAAAAAAAAGTAAACAAAAAAGACAGTAAATTGCTCTTGCCTCTGTTTTCGTTGTGTGGTGAACTTTCACATGAAGTATGACATTTTTCTTTTTCTTTGTCATACCTTGGCTTTTTCCTGTTGTATGTTTATGTAATCATCAGGTCACTTGGTTTCATAGAACTCTCCTGTGTTTATAGATACCAGTATTGTTTGAACCTGAACAAGAGCTTTTGGGCAATAAACTGTAAAAAATGTTTTAAAAAATTATTCAAGAAAAAGGACACACACACACACATACACACACACACACACACACACACTTTTATACATATACACAAATATGAACAAATGCAAAAGAGAAGCCACTTTCAGATTTACTAACACGCGAGATACTGAAATGAATTACGCATCATACCAAAATGATGAAACTCTAGTACTCATTGAAGAGATAAATAAACAAACAAATAAATAAATAAATAAATAAAAGGCATGGCATGGTTAAATATAACAAAACTAAAGCCTTTGGAAAAACAAAAACATAAACTTTTACCAGTGTTTACAATGACATAGCTGCTTTATTTCCACTAGATATCGTCAATATACTAAGGATATGATGACTCTTTGTAGTTTGATTTTCTTGTCCTTTCCTTTCAACTATGATTCTCATGAGACATTCCTGAGCACTACAGAGCTATTCACAGACAATACACAGCAAAATACAATCACTTCCTAACAGTCTGCTTCATACTCTTTTTTTGTTTTGTTTGTATTTCTTTTTTTATTCTCCCTCCTTTCAGGGCAGATTTTAAAAAAACTGCCAATAACTGGAGCAACAGACTGATTCCCTTTTAAATAAATAAATGATAAAGCTTTTTTTTTTATGGAAGTACAATTCTATGCAAAGCCTTCACTGCCAGGAATTTTGCTTTGCAGTGCTGTAACCCCATGCAGCACTACCCTTCAGTGCATGCTGGGCCAGGGTGTGTGCTTTTGTTTCCGCAACCCACCCAATCTTACCATAACTACATCATGGTTTCTTTGACGTGCATATTTCATCTTCTGCATTCATGTACACACAAAAGGGATTCAGGCAATGGCAGGTCTGCACAAAAAGCTGGCTTCAGAAACAGTGCAAGTTCTTCATCTGAGATCTACCAGGAAAGCACTGAGATTCAAATCAGTGATCTACGACTCCCAAGGATTAAAAGTCCAACACTTTCTTCATTCATGCCCGATACACTAACAAAGCACATCTGACAACAACAACAAAATACACTGATGAACCCTGTTAACAACTCCACTTCTACAATCAGGAGGAGTTTTGAAACAAAGACAAACATGCTAGCAGCTTTTGGATATTGAATCTTTTGACATAATGCCTCATAAATATAGATCCTAGCAATATACATCAACACTGGGGGGAAAACAAAACAAAACAAATAAAACAACAAAAATTGTAACAAATAGTAGACCTCTGCCAACAATAATACTTTAAAAAAACCCAACACCTAGCAGTAACATGATTCCTATTATACATTTCTTTTATGATCTTGTTTTCTTCATTACAAGCAATGAGCTGACTCCCTCCTCTTCCCAAGACAACTCAAGACTTGACCAGCAGTCTATGGGGCAATCAGCAGGAATGCACTTCCACCTTAAAAGGACTGCTTAGAAGTCATATAGGAGTTGAAATCCCTTCAATTTCTGTTAGCTTCTGCTTTTTGACACTTGATTAAACATGACCGCTTAGAACTTTGTACCAATACAAGTCACAGATTTTAATTCCTTCAAATTTTCTGGCATGTATGTGCAGCATCATGTCAACTGCATATAATTACAACAAGCTTCTGAAAGTGGTTTTGTTACAATCACAGTTATGTATGTGCTGAATTGAAATGATAGTGCTTCAAAAATGAAAATATACACCCATTCATCCGATATCACTGACTTTAAAAAAAACAAACTTTCCCACCTGTTTGCTTATGTTGAAGGTCTCTTTTTTTATAATTTATTTTTTAAAGTAACTATTTGTTCGTAGTTGTACAATTAAAGAAAGATTACTCTGGCTTACTGAGTAAATGGTCAAAATAACTAATAGCTGACAGCTCTTATTTTGATGATACTAGTCATAATCAAATCATAGTGTGAACATTTTTTAAAAATCTATAAAAGACAGCTTTTATGTACTATAATACTGCAACCAGCCGCTGATACACTTACAAAGTGTTTTCACATGAATTAAAAAAAAAAACAACCCACATATTTATAGAAACAAAAACCGACCAAACAAAATGAAAGTACAAAAAAGTGAATGAATATACATCATGATGAAATGTCGACTCAAAAACCATCACTCACACCCCATCTCAAAAAAAGCCGAATACTTTGCCAAATTACCGATATACACACCATGACTATCAATCAGCAACAAATTCCCTTTTTTACTTCCAACATCAACCAAACCATGGCAGTTTTTCTTTGCATTACAAAACAACATCAAGCAAAAAAAAAGGGGGAGGATAGGGGGGGGGGGGGGATGAGAAGGAAAAGAACAGATATCCATCACCAGTCAATGGGAAGAAGCAAGGCAACATGAACGAACGGACGAACGAATGACCACAGACACATACTGTACAGCAGAATCACACTTCTCTCAGCAGACTGAACATAACTTCTTTTTTTTGTCACTAACTGCAGACCCTGCATATGATTTAGCACTCTGATCTGGTGACTGTTAACACACGTGCCAGAAACAGCACCTTTCCAACAGCCTGCCTGTCCTATCACGTCCGTCTGCAATGCACCAGTCAGTTTGAGGGATAGAAGAGAAAGTCATGACCCTGGCTTTGATTTCTGTGTGGGGGTTGAGACTGCAGACACCTCACTTCTCCTTCTTCCCGCTGGACTCCTTCTCTGTGGTCTTTTCTTTCTCCTCACTGTGGTCTTCATAACTGCACACAGTCACCATCACCATTTACAGTTAGATTCCAACCATTCCATACCTTGCACGTTGTTTCCAGCCATCTGTTAGCACATATTGCATCGACATAACAAGAAAAAGTGCTGGAAATGGACAAAAACTGGGCATCAGATGCCACTAAGTTGGGGTTCAGAGACACCCTCCCTTCTTAACGCCACAGATGCTATAACATTTTAAAAGTAGACAACCCTCCCTCTCCAATTTCTTGTTGGGAAGGATACAAATCAGGAACAACCCATGACTTTCAGTGACACAAGAAGCCAGTTTAAAACAAAGCACTGATAAAGGATTTCAACAACATTGAGGCAACATTGAAAGAAAGATGATTTTGTAGTTGTGTTGGTGTTCTTTCAAAGAGCACCTTCTTTCTCTCCTGTTTGTAAGTCAGTCATCATGTCATATCTCCAACCAGACTTAAGCAGAAGACAGACTAGCCTCCTGAACCTGAAGGCCAGGGCAGTCAGGCCAAAACAGGTCCCCAACAGATCATCTGTCACTGTAAACGTTCGCCTCAAGCAGCTTGTGGCCTCAGGTTCAACCCCACCGTTCAAGATAGAGCGTGTTTTATTTGGATCTGGTTAAGACAGCCAGCTCACAACCTCCAGCCAAACAGCGCTCAGTTTTAAGTTACTGCAGGCCAGTGTGTGAGCCTGGTGAAAGCGACTGAAGCCTCGGGGCACACAGCAACCTTTTTACTTTGTACACCTTTCAAACATTTCATGAAGCAGTTCGTCCTTTTCACACTGAGAGCTTGGAACAAACATGTTTTGAAACAGAAGAAAACCACTATAAGCTCATAACAAACCAACAGGTAATAACAAGTCTGGTCAAACACACGTGAGAAAATATCATTCCTACCTGAACATGGTTTTGATGTCCCCTTTGACTAGAGCCACTGCTACAGGTATACCTATACATGCTGGCACCAGGTACAACAGTGCAGGCTGTAAACAAAAAACAAGCCACAATTTATAACAGAGCATTCACCTTATGAAATATCACTTAGAAAAAAACAACAGAATGTATGCAATATTAATCTGAATCCCCAAAAAATGACAGAAAATTTCATGTAGTTTTTACTTTTGTTTGGCACATATGTTTAACTTATACATTAACAGGTAAACACAGAATAAAGCTCAACATTGCCTGATCTTGTGACTTGAATAAATGCACATCTCTCTCCGTGCATTCCCTTACTGGGTGGGGTGCGGAGTGCCTGGTCTTCTCCTGTGCTTGTCATTTTGCAGGAAATCTGTCTGCTGGTCACAGCCATCACATTTCCACTTCAGAGCAGCTCATTTCATTGTACAGGTTGCATGCAGGGTATGTTCGTCTTTCCGTAACTCATGGAACACTAATATGAATTACGGGATCTTTCACATGCGTATTTGATTTTCTGCATGTGTACAGACATGACAGGAATAAAAGCACTGGCAGGTTTGCACTTAAAGTTGACCTGGATGATCGTATAAATCCCTACCCTTCATTCACCAGACACAGAAGCCGAGATTCGAACACAGGATTTCATAGACCCACAGGATTGAAGTCTTAACCACTCGGCTATAGAATCCATCAAATGCAAATAAATTTTCTTCGATAGCAGTTACTGTTATAATTTGTTTTAAACAAACAAAAAATCATGCCATTTTTTGTATTGAGCTATTACATAGTCGTGCATTAAAAAAAAAAAAAAACCCAAAACCCCCCCACCCCATTTCCCTTCTTCAAACTATTTATCTCCTTCAAATGCAGTAGCATCACTGGAAGATGAGAGACAAATCTGATTGTGTTCTCACAACTCACCTGTGCATGTTTGAAGACATGCATAATGAAAATGGTGGTGCAGAGACCCAGGCAGTAGGCCACAAAGCCCGAGTAGAAATAGGTCTTCTTGTTGTTCTTCAAACTGCCCACACAGCCATCACATCACATTACATACACTATCTGCTACAAAGAAGTAGGTCTTCTTGTTGTTCTTCAAACTGTCAAACACACAGCCATCACATTACATACACTATCTGCTACAAAGAAGTAGGTCTTCTTGTTGTTCTTCAAACTGTCAAACACACAGCTATCACAATCACATTACATACACTATCTGCTACAAAGAAATAGGTCTTCTTGTTGTTCTTCAAACTGTCAAACACACAGCCATCACATTACATACACTATCTGCTACAAAGAAATAGGTCTTCTTGTTGTTCTTCAAACTGCCCACACACAGCCATCACATTACATACACTATCTGCTACAAATATCACAAGGAAGAAAAATTATCACGAGTCAATGTCTCCAAATTAGGATGGAAAAAATTGTCACTAAACGCCCCCTCCCAAAAAACAACCCAGCTTCTGTAAGTAAACCCCCCCCCCCCTTACAAAATTCTATCCTTATTGATATTTTTTTTCCCAAAATATTTTAACATCAAACCCAGATAAATTTAATGAAACAAAATAAAGGAACAAGAAATGCAAAAAGAGAGAGAGATTGGGGAAAATCATTCTCTAATGTGCAGAATCTTAACTTTACGGCGCAATGTTTATAAAAAATCATAATAATGACATGAAATTAAAAACTCTGCAGATGGTTACCTGAAACAATGTGCTGAATGGTTCAGTTACAGAAATACATAACTACGTATACTTTGGTGAAACTTTCTCTTTGATATATATATGCAAAACTAGTATTCTGTCTCGGTCTAAATTTACTCATGTTAACAAAAATTGTAGATGTTCTTTTTTTTGGGTTCATTCTTTCTGCATACACCAGCTTTGTCTCCACATTATAAAATGCAGTCTACAGATTTTTTACTTGCACTGTTTTAAAGTCCTACATTTTACCACACACTCATGTAAAGTCCTACATTTTAACACACTCATGTAAAACCTTCAGTACCACATGCAACGGTTCTAAAGACAAATTATTCAACAATTAAAGCTAGGCACAACAAAAATAAACCCCTTCAATTCACATTCTTCTTCTTCTTCCTCTTCGTTGAACGCTCAGACAGCAACTATTGTTATCTGTCATATGAGCGAAAATGCATTGCGCTGCCATTAAGTGCCTGACCGACTTCGGCATGGGAGAGAAAATCTTTTAAGTCTTTGTGGAAAAAAGGCAGGAGAATAGACCAAGAAGGCAGAAGATAAATGAGAAGGAGGTGACAAGAAGAAAAGGAGTAAGGCAGAAAAAAAGAGAGGGCTAGAGAAGAGGGAATTCCTAGCACAGAATTTCCAGAAGGTGGGGATGTTATTTATACTGACAGGCCCCACGGGGATAATTGATATTCTATATCACAGAACTTTTCTACATTACTTTATCCTGGACTCCAAGCCAAATGACCATTATAATGCCCTATACTCCAAGCAGACTGGACAGGCCTTGGGCTGAGTGAAGCAGTATGAGAGGTGGATGACAGAAAGATGGCGCGGGCTGGCTGGTTGTCCAGTCCTCCAGACATCCCTACAGTGGAGAAGACTATGGGATAAAACATAACACATACTGCACGCCAAGTTACCTGATGTCAAAGCGAAGCAGCAGAGCGATAAAGATGCCAGGAATGACGATGTCTCCCAGACCCAACATGGCAAAGTTGTTGGCAGCAAGCCCCTTCTCCAGTATGTCCTGAGGGAACACCACTGAAAAAGACAGCCAAATACACACCAACTGAAAAAAACCCACACTTTTCTGCACAGTCTACCGTCACTCTCTCAGCTAACAACTTTTCCCATTTTCGTCCGCTAGTTTCAATTTGGAAATGGAACTGCAAGCTTTCTTTGTTTGGAAATCAAGAAAGTCTTTTGCTTGGTTTCCAAATGCATAGTGTTTCTGAAGTCCAATATTTTCCATGCGCATAACCACACATGCTCTTTTTTGGAGGGGGTTTTTTGTTGTTGTTTTTTTAACAAAAGGTTTCACTTCTATGCGCAAGGCATTCATATTGTTTTACAATATTCAAACATGACAATATCAATCAATGATGGACAGCATGAATTTTTCCACACTCAATATTTTCAAAACAGTTAAATTTTACTGCTTTTTCTTTCTGTGTTTGTTCAAATTGTAGAAAATTACAACACTAACGTCGGTACTATGACCAAACATTAAACGATAATTTTCTGGAGAGTGACAAAACAAAACTCACACTTGATGGGTGCTTCAAAGGACTTGGCCACTGTTACCATGACATCTGTACCAAACACCTGTACATGAAAAAAACAAAAAAGTAAAGCATGTGTATATTTGTGTGACAAGAAGTGTTCTTAGCGTGTGCAAGCATCTATTGGTGTGAATGTGAAGTACATCAAAACTTAAGACATCTCGTAC
>JAUZNI010255277.1:0-16921 GCA_034780235.1 Concholepas concholepas | reverse complement strand
ATTTTTATTTCTTAAATAGATATTCATATTTTCAGAAAATATTTTTTTCTTGCATAAACTTCTTATAGTCTCTGTTTCTGAATAGTTTTCAAAATTTGAACAATTGTGACTTGGTCAGTGCTATATTTCAGGTTCTCCTTGTGAGTGATAGGATCAAACTTATAGGACAAAACCAAGCATATTGTTATTGGAATTATCCATTTTTGTGAAATTTATTTAGAGAAAAAATTAAACTCTAAACATTAATTGCTAAGTTATGGTTCACTCTTATTTGAAGCTGGCCAAAAAAATATTCTGAGACAAAGCTTAACACTGCAGCTGATAAGAATATTATTAAAACTTTTGCAGGGTATTTTTCCTGATATAAACATCAATTGTAGTTTCTTTCTGATTTCATTTTCTTGAATTACTGAAGTCGCAGATGTAGACTTATCCCCAAAATCTTATGAAAACGACACATCAACATTTTTGAATCGTAGATCATACAGTGTGACTGACCCTAAATATGGCAGTTAGTGGCACTTATTCAGCTGTTAATGGTAATTTTGAATAGGATTTTGATTCTATAGATCTAAAAGACAAAAAATCAAGTGATGAGAACTCACTGACTAGAACTAAAACCAATGTCAGTTTCGATTTGCTTTATTGGGTATCTTCTGTTTGGTTACATCTTTTTGTTTTAGTATTTGAGACAGTATGTTACTAAGATTGTTAAGGGTATAGTTATGGGTACATTCATTTATGAAGAAATATTGTTTCTTTTTTGATATGTAAATATACACATATTTTGTTTTTTATAGATTATAAATGGTGTGTTTTTAAAATTGGTTTGTTGACATCTTTTTTTGTTTCATTTTTTGATACAGATTATTTATCATAGAGACATTGTAAAGGTTTTTTGAGCGAATCTATTTTTTGGTGTATAATTTTTTAATTTTTACAATAAGTATTTTACATACAGCATTAGATTTTGCAGATAACTGAAAGGGAGAGATGATAAAAATAATTCTTCTGGAAGAAACTTAGAATTAAACTTCACAGAGAAACGAAGTATGAGGGGAAGTTCTGAAAATGCTTAGAATCCTGTGTAACCCTATAACTGGCTATGTAGCTGATAAGGGCATTTTCTGGAAGAATGCTATCAGCAGCAGTACTCTTCAACATTTCTTTGACTCTACTCTCAGAGGTGTCAGCCCACTATAGTCTTGGTGACCAGAATGAAAGATGAGATGGCAGCATCAAATCTCTTGTCATAGGTTCTTCTACTACTTTTTCTATGGAAATGAGATGATGGTTCTTTATCACTGTCTGTAGAAATAGGATGAAGTTTCTCTCTATGATCTCTCTATACTGAATTCTGTCATTTTTGGTCATACTTTTTGGACCCCCTCTTTCTACCCATAAGCAACAACGTAGGGCACCCAGTGTGTGCAGCACTTGTGTGAATCCCCTTTTCTTTCTTTGTGTCGTTTTAATCCCAGTGTCACACAGATCTTTGTGATGTGATTCATACATCCTCTATAACCAACTATCAAGGGCAGCAGCTCTAGTAGCAGCATTCTGCAGTTGGCTTGGGCTGTCACCTCTCGAGGTTGTACTGCTCATTTAGAAGCAGTTGTGTTGGTTGTCTGTGCTTGTTCTGGAAGGTGCTGTTCACTAAAGTTGCCCTCAGTTAGAACTAGGCTTTAGACACAGATTGATCTGTCAGGAAATGAAATGATGTTACGGTAGTGAAGTTCTGTTTTATGAGCTTGATGACAGGAAAGTGAACATGGGTGGGTAGTCGGTCATCTTTGTGATCTGTTTTCTTGAAAAGGGGGACTTTCAGCAACATGAAGTGTTGCTTTATCACTGATCTACAGTTAGAATGGGCATGTCATTGTAGATATTATGAACTGCTATCAAAAGCTGGGAGTCTAAGCATTTTCAGAACGGCTCTCATAGTTTTTGGTTCAGATATTGTGCTGTACCGTTCCAAACTGCAAAGTCCTCAGTATATACTTCACTTATACATGGCCTTTATTATTGTAGCTGTCTGGGATCCAGACCTACTTGGAATCCTCACCTTTTTACTGTCGTTATTGGCTTGGTTCTGCTTGTAGTGTGACACTTTTTCTTGAGTCTGTATTTGATTTTCCAACATTGAATTTTTCTTTGGTGTTGTAGGTGAAAACGACAATTTTCTGTGGTTAAAAGTGAAAGCAATGTAACCTTTGGGCACTTTTGAGAATGCATTAAGTTGCTTGGTGGCTGAGCAGAGATGTCATTAGCAGTGGGTGAAGTGTGCACTTTTTTCCTCTATGTGGTTTTTAATAGAATAGCTTTAGATTTGTACAGACTTCTGTAATGCTGTGTGTATATAATATTATGTTGCGTTCCATGTCCTGTGTGATTTCAACATACCTTTCTGTGACTGTGGTTATTGTCATGGTGAAAAGCCACTGTTCTGAAGAGTCTACGATGGTCCTGTGTGTGTTGTCATTTTCGAGTCTTTTTTTTTTTTCTTTCTCCAACACTGTTTTCATGAACCAGAAACCGGTAAGAGCAATTGTCAGGACGACCAAGAATGTCACCTGTCAGTTTTCGAGACAAGGAAGGAGACCCATTTTTGTACTGCCATCTGTTTCAGCTCGGTGTCTACAACTTGTGTTACACTTGTGTCCAAAATTTCGTGTGTTTCATTGTGTTCATTTGACAATCTGAAAAGTCTGGAACGAAAAACCTTGAGTACCATATTCAGCCTGAGAGAAGGCTTAAGGAGAACAAACTGTTTCTGTAGTACACTCCACCGTCACAAATTGTCTTGTTATCGACACAAAGTGGTTTTGTTACTGACACACAAATTTTGTCTGTAAAATCATCCAGATGAGCTAGTCATCGGCGTTCGCCCATAAGTTTGCCGTGTAATCAAGCAACAAGAAAGCCCACTTTTGTTTTGGCATCCAACATCAGGTCCCTTTTGGATGTGAACTTTTGAGCAGCTGTGAACAATGTAAACTTAAGTGCTGGGCATTATGCGTTGTTTGATGTGACTTTTGTGTGTATGTGTCGTCGTATGCACAGGAGGATGGTTGGGAAGACGGGAGAAAATCCACAATCATCTCTACACAATTGTTCGAACCATTCCAACATGTCTTTGTTCCTGATGGGCTGGTTCACCTGCAGAGAAACAACCAGTGTGGGCTTGGACATGAAAAAACGACAAACGTTTGTTCTCTTCCAAAAAAGTCTGTGATGTGATCTCTCTCTCTCTCTCTCACTCTCCAAACCCAGGGCAGATTGTATAGTCGTGGACACACCCACCAAGGAAGATCTTTGTTACCAAGTCGACAGCAACGCAAGCTGTGAAAAGGCTGGCGTCATTCTTCTTTTTGGGTACTACTACTACAGCTGATGATCATTGTCGGAAAAGGATTGTTATCGCTGCCTTAAATCCGTTTGAACTTGGACTTTACTTTTTTTTTTTGTTAACCACTTGTATACCTCATTTTTTGGACAAAAAACAACTTGAAAGACCCCTTAAAGCTTGCTGCATTTTCGCTGTTCAAAATGACTGCTACACAAGATCACCCCGCTGAGAGTGTAGACCCTGTCTCATTACCTAGTGCATTAAATATCTTCTCTCTCACCCATTTGGATAAGACTGTGCAAGCAAGTAGAGATCAGTGTGTGGGTGAAAATCGGTCGTGTTTTGTGGGGAGAGGAGAGAATGGAAATCATCCTGTGTTGGTAATGAGTTGGTATTGAATTTCCATACACGTTGTACTTTTACGATTGAAGAACCTGGTGTTAGTTGATGTATCCTGCAGAATAGATGATGGCTGTGTGGATTTGTGAGAACAGATGGAAACACCGCAGTGAAATCAAGCTGAACTGGAGTCTCCATGTCGCCTCAGTTTTTTTTGCTTTTTTGTCGTTAGTAATTTGTGACAGGTCTTTTTTTTTTTTTTAATAAATTTTTTATTTTTTTCTTACCAATCACAAATTAGTATTTATTCTTTTGTCAGCAAGAAAAACACTGCATTTGTACTGCATCCTGAAAGAGAAAAAATGTAGCTAGTGAGAAGGTTAAAATGAAAAAGATGCTTAAAGTCCATAAAGAGTGGTGGTCTCAATTTAACTTACTTGATAAGGAAGAATATTTTATCTGATGAGGGGAGGTGGTTGTTTTTTTGTTTTTGTGTAAGATGAGCAGATGACTCTCTGCTGTTCTGTTTTTTGTTTCTGTTGTTGGGTTATTTTGTCATTCTTCATGAATGAGATTCAGATGAAACTGGAAAATGTCAAATCAGTCCTGTTTTTCTCCCCTGCTTTCCTTGCCATCACAAGGGTACCTTACTTGGGGTTTTTGCCTAGTGGCTTGCATGAGAAGTGAACCGATGTGCAGGTACGCCAGAATGGTAATTCATTTAAAAAAAAAAAAAGAGAATTATTTTATTGACTGGTGTTTGTATCTCCGGTGCAAAAACTGAACACAAATGGGGGATTTGAAATTTTGATTGTTAAAATATGCATGTTTATTGAAAAATAGAAAGTTTGGTACTGTGGGTCAGCAAAGTGAATACGAAATAGGGGTTTTGATTTTTTTTTTCTTTTCCTAAATCTGGAGACTTTACCCATGTCCACCAATTGTATGAAAATGAAGTGTCGTCAGTGTTTCTCAAGAGATTTGTCCTAATTTTCAGGATGGGAATATTTTTTGCATTTCTTAACAAATTTGGAAAATGACAAACAGATAATTGACTTGCTTTGATAGATTCTGTTTCCTGCCTTTTAAAGTTTAGCTTGTGTTCCATAGCCTATGCCTTCACTTAGCTTACTAAAAGGTGGCTGGGATCATTGGCTTGTGTTCCATAGCCTATGCCTTCACTTAGCTTACTAAAAGGTAGCTGGGATCATTGCAAGCCCTTGGCTGCAGTCAGATTGGTCCATACCTTCTGATTCAATGAATCACTGCAAAGGTATGCTAGCCAAAGTTGTTGCAGTTTGCTTCATGACGTGGCAAGTGAAGCGTTAAGCTATTGCACTTCAGCTTTTTCTGTATGCTGTTCTCTTCCAGTTGGCTCTATCTGGGCTTTTTGTAGACTACTTCTTGAAAATTCCACTGATACCGGTTTTGTTATCTTGTACGAGACTGGAGGCCTGCCTGCCTTTCTCTTTGCTTCTGTTTTTCCCTTGACATGAGGTCTGTATTTGTGTTGCATGATGCCTGACCAGTTTTCCTCTACTGATGTCGGCTAGTCATTTTCTGGTGGGGTCAAAAGTGTTCCCGGACACTTTCATTGGTTCTTCTGTCTATTTGACATGCAGTCTTTTATGATCGAATTTCATACGTTATGCTGTAGTAGACAGTTTGGAGTACTGACATATTGTAGCGATAAGTGGTCAAGACTTGTGGAATGGTGTTGACTGTCTAAAAGAAAAAAAAGGTTGGTTTGTGCAACATAATTTTTTATGAAAAAACAAAACAGTTACTTGACTGAGGAGGCATTAAGAAATTAGAAATATTTGGAAAGGGTTTGTCAATATTTGGTTCATGTGTATGGTGTTCAATAATTTTTTTTCTTTTTCTATTCATTAAAGCCAGGCCCATATTAGAATTTGCTCATCAAATCCTTGGTTAACACTACGAGTTCTATAGGACTTCAGCCAAAACTCTGTGTTTTCTCAGAGTATTAAGCATGACATATGATATCGGCTTATTTGTCGAAATGCAGAAATCTGTTTATGAGATGTTTGCACATATTCAATCATGTAGTCTGTTCATGTGCACAACTGTAGATGCGAATGACTTGCTATGAAAATTATCAAAAGCTTACTGCAGCTACTTCAAGGTATTCTTTCAATATTTATTCTCTCTGTGCTGATTGCTTTTTTTTCTAAAGCTGTTCCAGTTGCTTGTCTTTTTTGTAGTGTATATGTCTTCACAAAAGGAAGGTTTTTGTTCAGAGCAAAGCTTATCTTCAGTTGTAACATACTCTGTCTCGCTAGGCGGCGTGAACTTTGCCTCAAAAAATGGTATTCTGATGCTGGTAATTTTTCCATCTCTTCACTGCTAGATTCATCCTAGAATTTTGTTCTTCTCTTTGTTGGAGACGCGTTAAAGATGTATTTGTTTGTCATCAATAGCTTTGGATGAAGTTTGCTTAATTATTGCTATGGCCTTGTGTTAGGAGTGAAGAAGACATTGGTCATTGGTGCAAAGTGTGGGCAGCATCATGGAATGGTCGTGACAGTGCCACGACCTGAGCACCAGCTGTGATAATTTCTACACGTCGTTTCAGTCAGTCTGACTTTGTTTTGGGTTTCACTTCATTTGGCCTTTGATGATCCTCTCACGGTGAATATCTCTTAAGAGTCCATGTTCATTATCATCTGTATTTTGGGGTTCGACGTAGCTATTGCCGCTAAACAACCTAAATTGTGACCGAGGTGAATATGGAAAGCCTCAACCCGTTCTTTCTAAATTTATGGGAGATGCACACCTAGCCAGAATTAACTCTACAGATTGAAATATCAAAATGTGAGGGTTTAAATCCTAAATATACTGTAGTACCCTGGTGAGAAGTTTTGCATATTTGTATATAATATAACCGAGTGGTGACAAAGGAAATTTATGACTAATCAATGAGTATGAGTCGAGGAGATGTTTGGCTTTGTGTTTGCGCAGAAATACGGGTTCATTGTGTGTTCTTATAGTGATGACAATGAAGGCTGTGGTCTTCATCTCATGTGTTGTCTAAAGTGAGAAAAAAATGCCGCCATTTTGCCGAAAAAAAGTAAACTGTTGGCACAAAGAAGAGATGAGATTTTAACCAAAAAGCTAAGGTGCTTGTTCATGCCTGAGAATTTGGGCTCTTTATGCGAGGAGAAGTTAGAGGATGTGAGAGTGTGAGGGCTATAATAAAAACATCATATAAGTATGTAAATAAGTAACCTGAAGATCTTGTGTGTGCAAGTGCTGGATTGGTCATCTGCTGGCAGATGGAGCACCAAATGGCACATACAGTTTGTTCCTTTCATCTTGCTTTAATTCATTGAGCACTGGGAAAAATATCTGGAAAAGTGCTGATGAAATTCATTCACTGACCACCATTGTAACCCATTTTGAGATCATAGCGTATTCAAATTCCATGGAAATGGTGTGATGGGCAGTGATATACATTCGCATTGAAAAAGCACTGTCCTTATTTGCCACAAGTTGTACAACTTGCCAGCCCTTTGGCATTAAATATGTTTAACATGCCAAGAGTTATATTCACAGGCAAGGTGGTTACAGAACGAAGGCCACCTTTCATCCAGTGTGTGCATATATTTTGTGAAACGACTTGATGACAATTTGGAGAGATCTTGATGTTATTATCTAACTTTTTGCTTGCTTATGTTGTAGAAGTGTGCCTTCCATCAGGCAATCATTTGTTTTCAAGTCGATGGAATGGGACAAGATGTGTCGAATTGTGATAGCGGCTTTTATTCTTTAATGTCACCACCCCTCTTTCAGTGTTCAGTCAGTTCCTCCTAAGAGGTTAACACTGAAATCTACTAAGATGTATGCAGAATATACAGAGGTGTTTGCAAAAGTTCAGCTACAAGAATTCTGTACAAAGATTACGAGCTACATGATCTCATTAAATTTATTTTTATGGGCATGGATTACTTTTTCAGTCACTGAAAAATGTAAAGTATGATGTAGACCTATCTAGGAAAACCCCCCAAATTAAAAAAACAACTCATCGCTTTGGTACAAGGAAAGTTTTGAGTTAAGTTGTGGTATTGGCTCTATTTTTCTGTTGTGTTTTACTGTACGTGGAGAAGTTTTATGTTTGCAGGCATATTCTGTGGCTCTAAAACTGTTTTGTTTTTGCTTGAGAGTGTCTTGGTAAAAGTGCCACACAATGGCATCTTTGAGTTTAGATTTTCATTATGTCATGTTTTGGTCAAAATTTTATTATTGAAGTTTGGTCAGAAAGCTCAAAGTTTTGTCACTTATTGTCCTAATTTTTAACAAAAATAGTTTATTCAAAACAGGTAATTTTTGTCCTCAAATGAAACAAAAGTAGTTTATTCAAAATAGGCCTCTGTGACATTACTTGTGACTTGGTTTTGGTTATGGCTGTTAGGTTTGGATTCACTTGGCTTGACAAGTTTTCTCTTGTTTACATCCTGCCCATTTTAAGATTAAAAAAAAAAGTGACTGCAAGTTGCCTCATGAAACATTAAGAAGATGACATTGAGTTAGTTGACTACAAAAGTATAGGGTTTTGTCTTTCATGTTTAAGCTTGTGAAGATGCATAGAAAATAACACACAGACCAGGTTAGCTTGTGTGTTTATGGCTTCTTACCCAGACACCAACAAAATCAAAATAACTCATTCCTTTTCAGGAATGTTTGTAGAAAACTGGGTGTGACGCATATTCCTGGTCAGGAACATTTGGACCGAGTTCATATAGGGTTGGCTATTTCTTTTGGAATGTAGTTTTGTTTCTATGTGCTTGATGTGAGGGATATTTTTAGTATTTTGTCAGTACTTTTGTGGTTTTAAACAAAAAGTTTCCATCACCCTCAGTTTGAAATGAATTATCTTGATTTTTAACTTTTTGTCATAGTTCTGGAGGTGAGTTGATCAGAAAGATATGAAGCAGCGCTCTGGGAGACAAGGCCCCCCTCCCCCAATATTTAAATGGGTGTATGCTGAACTGAAAAGCGAAATTGTGCCAACTTTGATTGGAATTATTTCGATGAAAAAGGGCCGAAGGCAGCTGCTAGGTATTCAGAGTGCGAAAAATGCACTTTTTACTTTAGGTAGTGCATGCTTGTGCAAATGATTACTGAAAGGTGCAGTTTGTTGGAGTATTTGTTTTCCTATTTGCAAAGTTGATAATTACCAAGACCTCTATCAATATTCATTTCAAGGTGTACCACCTCGCCCTGCCCCACCCCTTTTTTGCTCAGGCTATGATAGAGGCAATCGGTACGGGAATTTTTTGTTTCGTTAAGGGTAGACACGGGTCTAAAAATGGTCAAAATCATGATTTTTTAAAGTATAAAAAATAGCTAAATGCAAATATGGAGTCGTCACTGTGTAAATTTAAAGAATTTAGGTTCTAGAACATGTCTGTAAAAATAAGTTTCTTATACTTGGTATAGATAAAAAGGTATGGAAGTTTGAATTATTTAGGTTTGGTGGCCATATTGGATTGTTTCCATGGCAACAGTGCATAAAACCGAATAATTTTTAGGCTTTACAAGTGATGTCCTTTCAATATATGGTACAACTTCTAACATGAGCTTGTTAACAAAATGTATCTGTTCAGACCCCCATGCCTGAATTAAAATCAAGCAAAAGCAATTTCCAATGGCTCTCCCAAGGAAGAGCATGTTGATGCAAGCCATCTGATGACCACAGGGCTTTTCTCTTGGAGAAAAGTGAAGTCCTTAGTCTGCTGGATTAAGAGGAGACATTGTGTAGTGGGAAAGATTGCACTTGATGTAAACTTTGAAAAAGTATTTACCACAGTATATAAAGTTTGGAAAAGTATTTACCACAATATTCTTCATTTCTATAGTTTTTTGGAGTAAGTCGGTTTGTGTGGGCCACCACCATCACCCACCGCCACCCTCTGGGTTATTTCTAAAGGCAAACTTTTTTTTGCATCAACAGTATCAATGTCTGTTATTCACCATGGTGTTCAAAGTTTGCTTGACTAAGTGTGTTTTTAGTCCAACAAACTTTCTCTGCATTACAGTATCAATATCTGTTCTTTATTCAGAAGATTCAATTGAAAAAACAAACAAAAACCCTCTAGAAAACAATCTTTCTGGCTCTAGTTTCAGCTCCTGGATGAGCCTTCGTCAGAGGTCCTGGCCATGAATAAAGCTTACCCTTGGTGGTACCTTACAGCCAGGCACTTTTCAGAATTTAGAAGTGTCAATGCAATCACAAGAATATTTGATATTCCTGTGGCCTTTTAAGCTGCGATAAAAAGAGAGAAAATGTGCTTAAAATATATGTTGCACAAAAAAGAAGAAAATAAACGCCTAGTGAATCTTTGTGTCCTATGTTTAGGCATCCTATTGAAAGGATGCAAGGGAGGCGTCCACTTGTATAGTTCAGTATTGGGGGGAACATTGCCTCTCCTTAGTTACCTGAGGCAGAATGTTCTTCCTCCAATGAGAACCCTTGTACCTGACAACAGCTCACTGCAATCTCCACCAATGATAATACATGTACTTCAGCTTGATACTTGTATTTTCATTGGTGGAGATTGCAGTGAGCTGTTGTCAAGTACAAGTCTTCTCATTGGTGGAGATTGCAGTGAGCTGTTGTCAAGTACAAGTCTTCTCATTGGTGGAAATTGCAAGTGGGCTGTTGTCAGAAGAGCAATTCTGGACCCTATATAAAGCACATATGGACGGAGGTGGGTGGGGCTTTTAACGTTTCACACAGCAAGTGCAGCAACTGTCCCACTGATCAGGAGGGGTGGGTGGAGGCTTCTATATAAACTTGCCGACATTGTTACTGTAATGCAAGAAAGTTTGTTTGTTGGACTAAGCGAGATTGTTAGTAAGCCACCACCATCCCGCACCACCACCCTTGTCTGGGTTAAAACCCAGAGGGTGGTGGTCGGTGATAGAGGTGGCCCACACAACCACACTTAGTGCAGGACCCAAGAAAAGAGACATACAGGTTCCAGTTCATGTCAAGTTTTTAATACTTTAGAACATGGCAAGTTTCTCTACTATTCATCTCTCACACACATACATAGTGCCAGGACATTTGATTCGTTTTACACAGTCTACAAAACCTTGGGTCTCTGATAATCACTTGGTGGGTCTGTACTCGTCTTTCGGATGAGGACCTTCTGCAATAGCTGTCCCTTGCAAGATATCTGTTGCATCAACGGAACAGCGGGAGGTCCAAAGCTGAACTTTCCCCTTTCTGTGCTAGATGTCTGATCAAGGCTCAAGGGTTTGTGTGCATACATCTTGCACATGTAAAAAGAACCTATGGCAACAAGCTGTGGCAAAATTCTGAAACGATATAAAAGTTGTACATTATTGCACACATTCTACAAATGGTAAATAAAATTGACATATAAGGAATAAATATAAATTTACATGTAAACTCCCCCAACATGCTTAACCCACTTGCTGGATCCTGGCCACAGCCAATTAGAATAATCAGGGTGTTGTAAAGTACCTAGCTGTAAAAATGCCAGTCCTCTTACAAGAAACGGTCCTACAGAGGAAGGGGGTACCCTTCTTTTTCTTTTCAGCCAGCCTTCACTGAAGAGCAATTCTTGTCCTTGATATGGATTCTTATTTAAATGCATCATTGTTTTAGAAAATATATGGAACAATGCAAGATGTCCCAGTGGAAATTGTGACAAGTAGATTTCATGCATATCTTTTGATGTTGAAATGGCTGAAGTCCAAATTTCGTGAAACGATCAATGCCAGGTTAATACCATATTTGTGTTTAAATGGACTGCGAGCACACGAAGTAGAAATTGTCCAGTGATCGAAGCCATATTCTCATTAAATTTTGTTTTTATTTAAAAAAAAAGAAGAAAATCCTTGTTGAAATTTGTGTACAGCTTTTGTAAGGTGCTGGTACTACCTTTCATTCAACTCAGGTGACCAAGATTCCAGGGTTTCGGGGGCATGGTTGGAACCTGTCTTGTCCATCCCAGATGGGATTGTTGGGGTTTGTATGCATTGAAATCTGAAACATCCAGGTGACTGTATGGCACTGAACAGTCTGTATTAAACTCTGTTTTAAGTGTTCACTGCTGTCTACGGGTGTTGTATCCGCATGAGATGGAAGGATGTGTGGCCAAGATGCAGCAAAAATACAGGATGTACAAAAAAAAAAGAAGAAAATACAGGATGTACAAAAACCATTCACAATTCATATAGAATAGTACAAATATTTTGGTTGGACCTACATATTTAAGATTTTGAATGATTAAATTACCTGTGCAAAAACTGTCGCAACCCTGGCATGTACATCATCACCAAATGCATTTCATGTAATTATGTAGCATACATAATAGTAACAGGTTAACGAATATGAACTCTGCAATGTAAATAACTGTAAACGTTAGAAAAATCAATTCTGAAATACATTTTATGAAAATATACTCAACTGAAAGTGTAAAGAATCTAAAACTTGTGAAATATTCAATATTCACTCTCTTAACTCCACATAAATTGGAGAAAATACATCAAATGAAAAACGTATACTTAAAAATATCAAACTGGTTAAGGGAACAGTAGCTTGAAAAGCGCAAAGTTTCTTCTAAGATCCCCCCCTTTTCAGATGAGCTTGCCAGTACAGCACAAAAAAGAGGTGGGGATAAATCAAGAATGGTCATAACCTTCAGCAACTACTGTAGCTGACAGACTAAAAGCCGCTCTGTAGTACTAGCTACACCCCCTTTCCTTACTTTTAAAGATTTGGAAAAAAGCTAAAACAAGCTACATGTAAATTGTACCAAAGAATCCATTGGGGGAACAGTCGACGTGGAGCAATCCACTGCTGGCTTTTTTTCTTGGTTCCAGTATATTTCATATTTATCAGGGCAATTTTTAAAAATAACATTTACAAACCAATCAGACACTTTGACTCGGACGTTAGCCTTCAGTAAATTATCAGTTCCAATCCAGTCCAATCTTGACCACAGAGACCACTTCTTTTTTTTTTATAAGGGCTGTCGCCTCATAAAATTTTAAATCTCAGCTGAGTAATGAAGCTTAAACAATGTGAATATAAAGCTAATGCATTTCCCCCCCTTGCATTACCAGCAAAAAGAAAACCAACTAAACCCAGTAAAGAGCTCAACAGAAAAGTCAGTTCAGCCAAATTGGAAGAAAAAAAGAAAAGAAAAGAATCATGAGCAAAATCAGAAGAGAAGAAAACTTGGTTTGAGGAAAAATGCAAAAACGAGCACTGCATAATAAATGCAGAGGAAAGAAGATTCACAGACCACTTCCAACCTCTAAAGAAGTGCATCCACAGCAAAGAAAGCACCACACTGCTGAACAACAACATATCATGAACCAATGAAATCAATATGTAGCATCCCCATTGAGCAACAAAAACGCCCTAGATAGCAAATTAAGCTGTCGTCAAACAGCTAAAAACAGAAAACTCCTTGGACTTGATAAGGATGATTAAAACTTGCTTGAAAATTTTTTTGGCCTTAAACATTATGCCTAAAAATAATGCACCATCTTTGCGGCCAGCAGATTGAAAATTTCCAAGAATTTTTGACGCTTCACAAAATTTGTGATGCTTCATAAGAGCGGCAATGTCATAAGATTGTAACAACTACAGAACCTTTGCTGTAATTTCCCATACCAGGAAAATTTTGCTTGTGATTGTTCTCAACAGATTGAAGCCCAAGACAGAAAAACTGACTGCCAGGTAGGCTACAGATCCAACAATGGTAAAATTTTAAATAAGAAGTACAGATGAACCTTTTGTAACCTTCACAGACAAAAGAAAAGCCTAACATATATATCTATCTCCAAAAATGGTCAAAATGGGCTTTTCTAAACATATTGCCTTGCTGAGCACAGGTAAAAAGGCTAAAATGAGATGGAACATCTGTATCTTTTTTAACATCTTGATAAAACAAGCCACAAGAGCTTCTAATATAGAAGATATGGGTATACAGATAGGTGCTAAAATAAATTCATGTACCTGCCCTGTGCCAAATAACACAATTTTCTGTTAGACTGTCAGTGTGACTTAACTCTGGATACAGACACTCCTTACAATACAAACTGTAATCATGTTCAGGGAAAAAAAACACCCTCAAACGTTAAAGCGTCATGCAGCCGCCATCAAACTAAAAATAAGATTGGACTGTGAATACTCTGCTAATCTGAAATCTTGGTTTTAGCCTGTCTAAACATTAAACAGGCTTTGCTGAAGTAGGCAGGTCTGATCACCATCGAAATCAACTTCATTTGAAACAATGTACAAGTTGCAGTAAAGGATAAGTCACAATGGACATTTTTAAGAAAAAGGATATTGTGGCTTTGAGACTGTGAATTACAGTACAGTATGTCACACAACAGAACATGATATTTTTGTTAACTTTAAAGGCCAGACTTGGCAAGTATTTCTGAATCTAAATCATGTTGAAATGTGACTGATTTTATAGGTAGATATTGTTAGACTTCGCCAAAAACTCCTAAAAAAGTTATAAATTAACCACGAGTTGTCATGGAAGCTATTCGGATAGCCAACAAAAAATCTGAAATCACTGTAACTTTAAAACTGCATTTTCCCTTTCTCCAGTTTAATATACGTGAAAATGTTTACATTTCAGACAAGATGCATTAAAATTTCATTTTTTGAAAATAGAATATAAACCCCCAAAATTGCATTACATTTTTTTTTTTTAACAACAGCTGTAACACAAAACTGCCATGTAAAAATGAGGTACTGTGTATGTAAAACAAAAAAAAGCTTGCAAAATTTTGAATTTGTATATATACATGTCCATTCTTTAGTCTAAATGATTTGCATATAGTTACTATATTCATCAGATATTGGGACGTCAGCTTTTGTTTGTATGTTAGTTACCAATTTCACACAGAAAACTGGTTTATTGAAAAAAAAGATGCCTTGAATAAAGCAGACACTGAAGTGTCAGAAAATGCAAAAATCATCTCAAATTATCCCCACCTTCATTCAGCTTTAAAAAACAAAAGAAAAGGCTGCATGCTTAGTCTGGCCTTAAAAGGGAGAGCATCATTACAAGCAGGTAATGGCTAGAATGATCCACTGTACCCGCCTAACTGTACATTGCATATTTTCTCTCCTTCCCCTTTCTCTTCATAACCCATTTCCCTGTTGTCTAATATCACTGAAAGTACAAAGTGATCAAAGTGAAGAACACACCGTTCATATTTTACTATACTGGCTGTGTGCAGTAAATAATCTTTCAGGCGTTAATTGCCAAGCTACTTGGACTTGCCACCTTTCTTTGGACCTCCGAATTTCCGTGCCAAAGCTCGTGCTTGTATCTGCCATGAGGGAGAGGAAGAGCAAAAATTAATGATTTTCTCCACACACTGACTGAAGAAAACATATACGCAAACAATAGCATATTTACATACATGTACAGATAAAAAAAAATTCACAGCTAACTACAAAAAAGCCAAACTTGTCACTGCTAAAAGAGTCCTTAAAGAGTTCCTTTTTATTTTCGTTCCTCAGCTAGAGCTCCATGGTTCACCAATGGTGAGATTTTTGCGTATGCGACTGTCCCCCCCCATTTATATCAATTGGGTAGCTACATTCCAACTTCAGGGATGGTGTCTAAAGACAACACGTGTGCATGCATTAAAAAAGTTTTTGTTTCCATCCATTACTACCGGCAAGGTTTTTTAACATGTGCACAAGACATTCTGTGTGCATTCACACAAAGGGCCTTGGTTTACAGCCTCATCCGAAGTTCAATTTTCTTGTCAAACTGGAAAGAAAGGGCAAGGCTTCGAATCCATCCAAGAACCCCACAGTTTACTTGTTAGGCAGGTGAACGTCTTGATCGTCCTGCCACCTGCCTTCTTATTAAAGAGTTTAAAAGTTCCCAAGAGGAGAAAAACAAAAAACCCTATAATATTTTCACCAACTTTGTCTCCCTATTACTCCATTAAAATCACTTCAAAAACAAAAATAAACCCAAGCACTAAATTTTTAGTGAAAATGGCAGCTGAGTAAAAATCAGCTCTTCATAAATAAATAAGTCCCAGTGTTAATTTTTCTGGTCGAGAACTGTTTCATAACACTATACCCCAACTACCCAAAACTATACTTCGTGGATTCAGAAACACTCTAGCAGAACACTGTGTGCATGCTCGATAGCCTCAAGCCTTTCGTATGATGACAGAAAGTGCAGGAATTTTAACCTGCATATTTGATCTGTATGCGAACATATACATGAAGGGAAAGAGGCAGCCAAAAGAAAGCCTTGGGTTTGATACTTCATTTAAAAAAAGTAATGCCCCCCCCCCCAAATAAAGGGGGGAATTGAATCCAGTCCATCAATAACAGTGCCTTTGTGGTCACTTCATCAGCACAGAACTTGAACGTCCTTGGTGCTGGAAAGCTAGCTATGTCCTGGACTGAAGGTCCCTGGAGGGCACCCTGATTTTCCAGACTTGCAATTGTGAAGCTGGACAAGTCTACAAGGTTGTATTGTGTTCTGAACAGTTGTCGGCTTTCGTTTGCTGAAAATAGAAACAGAATTGTTACCTCTATGAATGGACGAAGCAATTCCGATTTCAGCTGTCTTGCTACGTTGCTATACCAGTTGCTCAAAAACTCTTTTTTTTCAAGTTTATTGCTCTAGTTCAAATGAATGTGAATGTGCAGACAAAACAAACTAGGAGTAGCAGACGACAATGTTCAGGGAAGCACTTGCTGGATGCTCTGTAGCAGATGAACTTTTCAGCAGATGAGTGTACCCATGATAGTGACAGTGAGTCCGCTCACAGTTTTAGCAAAAGTCAGTCAAGTCCTGAGGCAGTAGGAAATTGGGGTAGGGTGTATGTGGTGTGGATAGGGGGACGGGGGTGGTGAAGAGAAGGAATCAGAATGGGCAGGAGGGCGCATGGCCAAGTCAGCAGGGCCAGAAAAGTTGATATTGAAATATGTGTCTTTGATCTAATTGATAAAGATTATCCTCAAAGTGTGTGTTTTCACTCTTTTTGTGGTTTGTCTTGCATGTCTTCACCAAGAAATTTGCTTTAGTGTCAGGAAAAAAACTTGCATGAATTATAATTTCTAACTTGGAATGTTATGTAGCGTTAAGTAATAACAAAAATTTAAGATCCGAATAGAGATTCACATTCCCCTCTATTTTTCCTAAAAACCCTTGTAATATTTGATTTTCTGTCTCA
>JAUZNI010254167.1:0-11583 GCA_034780235.1 Concholepas concholepas | reverse complement strand
TTAACCTTAGCTTGGGGAAAGCGAGTGCTCTGACCACTGAGCTATCCCGTCCCCAGACTTGGCATCTTGCCTACATCAATAACTGACACAGCTGTTGGCCTAGGACAACTGCTACTTGCTTTGATAAAATTTGTCATTGTGTTGGTTTCAGCCCCATCACTTATGTCCAAAACCAAGACCAAAATAACAAAAACAAAGCAACGCGAACTATACAAGCAAAACACTGAAAGACAACAACAACATACACAACAACAACAGCAACAGCAGCAGCAACAACAACAACAATAACAATAACAACAACAGCAACAGCAGCAGCAACAACAACAAACACAATAACAATAGCAACAACAGCAACTGCAGCAGCAGCAACAACAACAGCAAACACAATAACAATAACAACAACGACAACAACAACAGCAGCAGCAGCAGCAGCAGCAGCGGCAACAGCAGCTAGGTCACGAAAACTAGGAATGTGTTTTACGAGCGGTCAAAACTAACCTTTTGTTTCCACATTCAGCTTGTCACAATAACCAAATTACTGTAGTTTTATGGGAGTTGACCTTTCTCACACCAGGGTCACTGACCGCACTGTCTGACCATTTAAGCTGTTATTTAAAAATATATATATATAAGTTCGTGCAAAGTTTTCTGACAAATTTTTCACGTTTTTGTTTACCCTAAAGCTTTTGAGTCTAGTAATATTTATTATCACATAGGCAAAACACTTTGAACCAAAATAAAACGACACAGAAAATTTTGTAACATTTTATATATTTTCAAACTTTTTATTCTTGTGGATTAGGAAGTGACGTATGAAGAAGCAAAAACAATAGTGAAGGAAAACCAATAGAGAAGATGGCTTCAGCAGCACCCTAATTTCAACAGTACAGATGACTACTACCTCCTGCCCAGAGAAGACTAAGTAACCATGGTGAGACTGAGGACTGGACACTGCAGACTCAGACATCACATGTTTACCAAGTTCCACATTGGAGATTCTGAGGTGTGCCTCTGTGGCGCTTCTCCCATGACGGTGGAACACTTCCTCCAGACCTTTCCAACACACCAAAACCTGGGGGCCAATATCTGGCCTACTGACCTGCCGATGAGGGACAAGCTTTTTGGACCCCTGGAGGATCTTCAGCGTACCACGGCATTTGTCAGGGCCTCCGAAGTTGCTGCGTGAGTGTTCAGTGACAAAGAAGAAGAAGGATGATGGGTTTCGTTGGAAAAGTATTATTATGTCCTGCTGTTATGACCATGGTTGTCACCTTGTGAGGCAAAAGTGAAATCTTTTGTATGTGTAATTTTATTTTTCTGTGCAGGTATCCAGAACCTCTGTCCAGAAAGAATGAGGGTGGCAATGTTGAAGGACATTCTGTACCACTGCCCGAGGAGAAAGGAAGCCATGTACACATTGGAGGACAAACTGTGCACCAAACTGTCGGATGTGTGTGGAAAGCGCGTCGTGTCTTTCCAAGAGCACTTCCAGATCACGTTCAGGGACTTTTTGGAAAAACACTCAGAGCATTTCAGAGTGTCGCAGCTTGACAACGACTTGATCGTTTCTCGAGTGATAGACAGCCCTCATGGAGGTGTGAGAGGAGGAAGCAGCACTCTTCAGGACACAAACTCGCCTAGCAACCCATGGAACAGAACACAGCAGGAGAGAGAAGAACACTCTGCCAGAGAACCAAAGCAGACGGAGCAGAACGTTTCTTCACCAGACAGATACTTCAGGGCAAAAGTGCCCTGCAATAAACGACAACAGCCTGACCGCCCAGAGTCTATCTCGAGAGATAAAACTCCGATTCCTGAATCCAAGGAAGACTTTCTTCCACGAGAGGGGCAAGTTGCTGCAACATCAGGTCCTGAAGGTCAGGCTGAGGTCAAAGACACGTCCCCTGAAAGGGTTACCCGTGCTCCAGAGCCAGAGCATGGCCCAGCTTCCAAAAATCCAGGAAGAGTGATGGACACTGCAGGCTGTCTCCCTGAGGCCAGCGGAAATGACCATGAGAGCTGTTTGGTCACCAATTGCCTGTGGAGGAAGCCCAGCGACACCCTGATGTTCAAAGTGTCAGACGAAGCATACGCGGATCCTGTCAAGCTCACCACAGACATTGTCAGCCTGTGGAACACCCCTGACAGAGACTGCGGCCACATCCTTCTTGGCGTCAAACCTCTGGTGTCTCTCCCACACCAGGTGGTGGGATTGAAATCGGCTAGGAAAGCAGAGTTTTACACCAAGACCTTTCTGTGGAATCTGTTTGACTTTCAACCCAAGTTCACCTACAGAGAAACGGTCTGGGATAACAAGGTGGTGGGACTGTTGAACGTCCAGAAAAGTGCTGGACACTGTTTTCCGAGCATCGTGAGGAGCAACGAGAAAACCCCTCATCTGACCCAAAACCAGTTGTGGTTCAGAAAAGAAGGCAAGAATGTGGCTGTTTCCGGATCAGACATGAGCAGAGAGGATGTCGAGAGAATCTACTCCTGGTTCCTGATGGAAGGAAACCCTCCCAGTTCGCGAGGTATGCTCGGGGATGGCCAGTCACGAGAGCAGATGGTCATCACAGGCACCAGGTCTACAGGGCCACCCAGCAGAATTGCTGCAGGTCAGAAACAGGGATCAGAACATGAATCCTGCAGTGTAAGCCTGCTTCCATCTCCGAACCCAGAAAACGAAATTCCTCCATCAGCAGCATCCAAACCTGATGTGCACCCCCCAGAAGGAAGAAGCAGCAGCAACAGTGAAGCGAAGCATCCTTCAGAGCTGATGGAGGCACTGAACTACTTCAAGAAGGGGCACTTCATCCTGCTGTGCGGAACGCTGTCACACACGGTTCCTGACCTGGACGCTTTATCCCTGGCGCCGTGGATCGCGGTGTACGACTTCGACGTCTGCGGGAGAGAGACAGGTCTCCTGGCTTACCTGGAGCAGAATCTCCAGCAACGACGCAACACCAACGTCTTCACCTGGATGGACCCGCACAGCGCCGTCACGGAGAGGGGCACGCAGTGGTGGAGTCTGCGCGGCCGTTTGGAAATCCCCGAGAGCAACCTGTCGGAGCTGTCGCCCATGAAGTGGCTGCAGAAAGTGTGTGACAAGCTGGAGAAGCTGTGCACCGAGCTGGCACGCCTGAGCCAGGACTACACTGTCCTCTCCATTCTGGTGCTGTGGCCCACCTCCAGAGAGGAGATGAAGTGCATGCAGAAGTTCCTCAACGAGCTGCAGAAACGCATCCGCGCGCAGCCCTCCATTTACCTGTGCTTCACGGGGGCGGAGGTGGAGAAGAACGCTCTAGAAGTTCAGAACATTGTGGAGGATGCTGAGGAGAACGTGAGGAAAGTGGAGGTGAACCTGGCAGAGTTCTGCTCTGAAGTTCTGTCTGTGTTCAGCGGCGTGAACAACGGCGTCTTCAAGTACCAGCTGCCAGGGGGGACAACCTCTGTGGACGTGGAGGTGAAGGTGGCTGCATGGCTGAGGCAGGACTTGGAGGTGCTGTACCTTCAGAACCCCTACACCCCGGAAGAGATGTCATTGGAAGATCTGCAGGCGGAAGGGAGTAACTTTTTCCGGGGTGGTTCACTCAGCTGGCTGGCGAGATACGACATGGGGACAGCTTGCTTTGACGTTGAACGTTGCGGATCCAGAGAAATCACAAAGCATATCTTGGAGCAGCACGTTCAGAGGTTCAATGGAGGAATCATCCGTCTTCTGCATGCTCCAGGCGCAGGGGGCTCCACGATGGCTCAGCGAGTTCTGTTTGACCTGCATGACAAAACGCCCTGCCTCCACATCAAGCAGTCTGCAGGCTCCGCCGTTGAAGAGGTCGTTGAAAGACTGAGGTATCTGGCGGATCACACCCAGATGCCTGTGGTGGCCCTGATGGATGGCGTGGATGAGCAGAAGCTGCAGCTCCTGTACAACCAGCTGAGATGCTGCAGAACCATATTCCTCCATGTCAAGAGGTACCCTTATTTCATCGACCGAAAACACTTGTTCCAGCAGCACAGGAACATCTTCTTTGTGCAAGGCTTTGTCACGAAGAAGGAGTCCCGAAACCTGGCCCTGCAGTATCAGAACCACTGTTGCGACAACGAGTACAAGAAGCGAGCTCTGCATGCGCTGGATCAGGAAGTTCAGAAGGACCGCCGGGCCCATCAGATGTTCGAGTACGGCCTGACGGTGTTTGATCACCAGTTCCAAGGAGTGCAGGCCTATGTGAAGGGGTACCTGCAGATGGCTGACTGTGGGGACTATGAGCAGGTGCAGCCCTGGCAGAGAAGCGTGGGCTATCTGGCTCTTGTGTACTACTACGCCCAAGTCTCCTTGCCATGCTATTTTATTGGAAGCATCATTGGAAGTTCCACAGATCCCATAGTTGATATTGAAGATCTTCCATTCTTTGTGAGGATGCTCGTCGTTCGCGACATGAATGAAGGGAAACGTAATTACGTTCGCATCATGCATTACATGGTTGCTCTGGAGATCTTGGAGCAGATCCTCAACCCCAGAGGCCCCAGAAGTGGCTCGGAGAACCTCAGCGAAGGAGCCAAGTCCAACCTGAAGAATTTCTGCCTGGACTTTTTGGAGGCAGTGGTGAAGGACGGTGACTGTGCTTCCTTCGTTCTCCTGTCCGTGCTGACCAAGACCTTCATTCTGCGCCCTGATGATCTGGACATGGAGGAAGCAGCGGATTGCGAGTCCAGGACCAAACGGAAGTTCTCCGCCATCTTACTCGACATGGATTCGTCCGCCCCGTATCCTGGCCGACTCCAAGTGCTGCAGAAGTTGTGTCAAATCTGCCCGGAGGACGCCAACATGCGTGCTCACCTCGGTCGCTTCTACTCCTTGTGCAGACCCCATGAGGAAGAGAAGGCGGAACAGAATTTCAAAGAAGCCGTGAGAATGGCCGCGGGGAGTGAACTGCAACACAAAAACGACCTCGCCTACATCTACCACATGTACGGCTGTTTCCTCCGCAAAAAGATGAACCGGAAGATCTCAGCGTCTGCTTCTGTGGGGGACGTCATTGAAGACGCTGAGCAGGCTTGCCAGAAGTTCTCCAGCTGCCGATACAGCGCTCCACCCGCCACCAGAAACGTTTTTTGGTATTTCTGCGAAATAGACGTTCGGCTTCAGGTGTGTCGGCTGGTAGGGCAATCCTTCCCTGGGGGGTTGCGGGCCCTTTTGCAGCCTCAGCAAGAGGCTGTCGGGGAGTTCTCCTTCGTCAAAGGCAGCATCATAGAGGTGCAGGACTTGTTCACCCTGTGCAACAACACCCTCGTCCTCGATGACGCCTCCATGGCGGAGCTCCAGACGAGGATCAGCAAGTTCAACACCATCTTCCGAGGGGTCGCCAAGGAGCTGCAGGCCCTGGCTGAGGATGACCCCCTGACCTCTCTGAGACTCAAGGTCACGGCCAAAAAGCTGCAGCACGCTAGCGGCTCCAACGTGGTCTTCATGGAGAACCTAGACATGCCCAGGGAGGTGATGGTGTACGTGGTGGAGGCTCTGGAGCAGATCTTCAAGTACGACACTTTCCACCAGGTGCAGAAGGACAAGCTGGAGCTGGACTACAGGGACTGGATCCTGGCTGTTCGCCATCCCCACTTTCCTCAGGTAATGCACCGCAGCAGAATTCAGGTTTGGATTTTGTTAGGGTTTTTTTTGGGTTTCTGTTCTATTTGTTTGTTTTTGCTGCCTCATCTTCTGTGACATCCCTGTCCTGCTGTTCCTACGTCGCTCCTTTCAATCTCCCCACCACAGCCATACCCAGATTCGTTATGTCTCATCCTCAGGGTTGGAAGTCCACAGGGAGCTCATCAATATCAGGCCACCGCAGGGCCACCAGCCAGAGGGGCCCTGCACTGCTGCTGGGTCACTTTGGTGGTGTTCAGTGGTGCCTGTTCTGAGCTAACATATACAGGACACTACCTACTAAGTAAGCCCCCTACTAATGACAGTATTAGCTCAGTCGCAGAGCCAGACTGAGTGAGTCGCCCACCTAGAGTAGTGACCACCATAACGTCTCTTCCAATGACCTTTTCCCTGTGAACCCCCAACCCCGAAGGCTTTGACACAAACTCACTTACAGGCACAGAAGTTTTACTTCACGGAATCGATGGGAATGATAGAAATCCCGTCCATTCTTCCCTCTTCCCTTTCTCCCCTCTGTTAATGCACTGCTTAGGAAGTAGAATAATTCCATGAATGAACCGTTATCCTGTAATTCTCAAAGAAATTTAAATCGCCCATTCATTCCATTAGTTTTTTTTCGTGTAGTCCAGGCATATCTTTACTACATCACCGTACCAAACATTCATTGTATTTTCAGTTTTCAGACAGAAATCTAGTCAAGCGCTTTGATTTGTTGCTTTACAAGATTCAGCGCTCTATAAATTCCATACATTATTATTATTATTATTATTATTATGTTAGCTTGCAAGTTTTCTCTGGATATTGATCTGTATTTCAGTGGTAATTGATACAGTATTCTGTTGTTAAAGGGCCAAAGAAGGGGTGGCCGGGCACTTGGTTGTTTCGTTTCAGTTCCTTAGCTGACCTGTTTGTTCCCTGGAGGTCAAAATCTTGTGTTTGATGTCATTATGCTGTGCATTGTTTGGTGTTCGTCATTCATCAGGTTGTTGGGAAAGACTTTTCGTATTTATTATGATATTGTTGGAAAGTGACATTGCATTGTGGTATCATTACGTCCATTTCATTTTTTTTAAACATTGGAAAGTGACTTTAAATCTTATTATCTCTCACTATATTACTTAATGATGACATTGGAAAAAAAAAATCACTTCATATTATATTTCTACATTTGTCTTGAAATGATGACACATGATATTTAAAACCATTTTTTACAAGTTATTTATTTACTTTTATTATAATGAGAATTTGGAAGCACACCAAGACTAAACCTAGACCTCCCTTTCCCCCAGCTGGTAACTCTGCTTCCAGCAAGAAGAGCTGACTTAGAAGCCAGGAGGTGAGTGTGATAAACTTGCCAACACAACGCTTACTGTTGGAATGAGAGCAACTCTGGCTTCCTGGCAAGAGACTCCAAAAATATGGTTGGCATATATATTTCCCAAGCAGTTGTGTAAAATATGCTTGAAAGTAATGATTCTGGATGCTACATTGTATGGTTGCATACAAACGTTTCACTGTGTTCATTTCATATCATTGGAGGTTTCATATTTTTGTTTTTCTTCATATCATTGGTTTATTTTCGAAGTTTCGGAATGAAATCTAATTGAAATACTGAATTTTATAGAGCAAATCAATATCTGTGTAGTAAAACTATTGCGTAGATGTTAGTTATCAAGAACACTGTATGTCAGTCATTTAGTTTTTAGTAACATTTAAAACAAAAAATCAAGTTCAACACAACAAAGTGGCAGAAATCAAAAGCCTCACTGATCAAATATAGACAACGAGTGGAAAAGCGTTGATGCCAGAACAAATTCAGAGATAGATCAACAAAGTAGATCAATACATCAACTACCCAACCAAAGACCTGCATCAAAATCTGTCAGAACAAACGACACCACCCAGGTGCTTATTTGTTTATACCCCCACTTTATATCGGTCTTCTAAGTTTCCAATTTGAATTTGTGAAAGTTTGAGAAAGGTGCTTTCCCCCCCCCTCCCCCTGTTTGCATTTGACTAGACATGAAAGTAAGTCTACATATAATCATACTGAAATAGTCATGTCTTTTAATGGTAAGTTCAAAACAAGAACTTGTTTGAAATTAGGCCTGTACTAAATGACTGATAGGATAAGAAAAAAACGTTACTTTTCATACATACAATCATACATGGGCAGATGAATGGCAACAAGAAGATTGTTACTGATTTTCATCCAGAAGTGTTTACTTTGATAGTTATGAACAAATGATGTTGGCAAAAAGAAAGCTGTGTCCAAGACATGTTTGGTTTTTTTCTCTACTTTTGTGTTTCCTGGCTGTTAGAATGATGTCACTACATGTTTAGTTTTAAAAAAACACAACAAAAGCAGATACTTCAAATAAAAATGTGTCAATTTTTTGTGTATTTTTCCACTATCAATAATGTGATTACTTTGTATGAGTGCTTCTGTTGGTGGTGATTTTTGTTGTTATTCTAGTGTGTGATGGTGGTGTTAGAGGCAAGACATCAGAATTATTATTTGAAATAAAAAGTGATAAAAATCTTAAATTTTATTGGCAATATTCAGAATAGTTTTGAGAAACACACACTGGGGTTAAAATTTTGGTATGCAGATGTGTTTTCAGTGT
The DNA here is from genome assembly GCA_034780235.1 of Concholepas concholepas. Classification (NCBI taxonomy): domain Eukaryota; kingdom Metazoa; phylum Mollusca; class Gastropoda; order Neogastropoda; family Muricidae; genus Concholepas; species Concholepas concholepas. Next base: position 3,291 of record JAUZNI010254167.1, on the reverse strand, counting down.
TTGATTTTTCCATTTTCAAGATATTTTATGCTTTGGTACTTACAGCATTATACAATACTACGATATGACACCACCTCCCCCAACTTTCCAGCGTTTCAAAACTTTGATGCCACCACTCATTTTTTTGTAGAGTTTAAAAACCTTTGTAGGCAATGTCTGGCCCACGACTTGGTATCGAAACAGCCTGTTGTTAATTTTTTCAGCTTTTTAATTTTTTATCTCCATATGTGAAACTTTACAAGCTTTGCTAGTGTTTGTTATTATTATCATTAGTATTTGGTAGTATTAAGTGTCCACACGTGAGAGTACAGTGGCACAAATTTTTTGACACTAACCCAAAAAAGAAGAAAATTGTAGCGTTTAGTGAACTATGTGCTTATGTCTAGGGCAGGATGGGAACTTGCAGATTTATTGTTTCTGCTGTGTTCTGTAAAGGTGATAAAGCTTGTACATAATCATGTCATTTTGAATCAAATTTGTACTGTTGTCAAAATAGTGAGGCTCCTTAGGGGAGGAATAGCCATGAGAAATTAAATAGAAATAGACCGGTAATCTGTGGAAGAATTGTTGTAGGTTTTTAGCTTGTGATGTTTTCATTTGGAAGAAGCATCAAGGTTATCGGCAAAGGTTAGCCCATCATTTCATGGCCATAAGTTAGGGTTAACGAGTTCTAATTGTGCTTAGAATAAAGAGATACTATTTCACTGCATGAGTCAAATAATGGGACTAGCATGAGTTCCATTGTACCCATACACTAATGTTGGCAGCTATGTATGGTAGTGCTGGAGGAGGGTTCACAGGAGTCCAGGATCAGCCCATGTACAGGACTGTAGTGATGTTTAGCTATTCCATTTTTTCCCCTTCCTCCCCCCCCCCCCCCATGACGTCATCCGTTTCCAGTTCTTTGTCAATCATGTCAGCGATATCTTTCTGCTTCTCCCTGCTTACTGCAGTACAGTACTTGTTTCAGAGAGGGGCGTTTTATTGAAGATGTTGACACGAGTTGTTGAATATTTGTGTTGACTTGACATGTTAAATATTTGTGTTAACATGTCAGTTGTTGAATATTAGTGTTGATCATGTCATTTGTTGACTGTGTTGGCAGTTCAGTTGAATATTTGTGTTGCCATGTCAGTTGACATAAAACCATGCAATGTTTATTTATCATTTATCAAGTACAAGGGGGAAGGAAGGAAGGAGTGCAATCCCACTGAGAGACTGGGTGCTTTTTAGATTTCTGTGTTGCAGGAAAAAAAAAAAAAAGTAATGTAGTTTTTGCTTTTGCTATTGTCTTGCAAGTCAAATCGTGATGTGAATTATTAGACGTTGTATAAAGTACAGCCGTCAGAGTTGTTCAGAATAAAATATAACATAAAACATCCTTTCGTTTGTTCTTTTTTCTTACTCCTTTTTTTCACTGTGTGTTTGCTGCCTGCAAGTTAATGATTTTCCATTTTGTTTTCCAACCCCTTATTTGCCTCATCTCACTTTTTTTTTTCATCAATTTTCCATTTTGTTTTCCAACTCCTTTTTTGCCTAACCATCTCACATTTTTATTCTTTTCATCTGGACTAGATGCATTTAACCGTTAATAGCTGAATGAAATCTGAAATGAACAAGCACAGCTCAGCAGACTACCATGGCATACCAGATGAGATGGTGTTCCCCGCCTGAACTGCAACATTTCTCTGGTGAGCTGACAGATTTGTCATTGGAGGACTTCTCTTTGGAAGTGAAGAGAGTCCTGGCAGCCTTCCCTATGAGAGAGGAGATGGCTGCATACTACATCTTTAGCCATCTGAAGGGAGTGGCTTGAAGAGAGATAATGCTGCACATGATGGAGGAAACGAACACCCCAGAGAAGATCATCAACATCCTCAGGGCCGTGTTTGGTGACAGGCGACGGATCACCACTCTCCTCTCTGCTTTTTATAGTCGGTACCAAATGTTAGAAGAATCGGTCCTAGACTATTCGCATGTGTTGAGGGGCCTGGAGAAGACCATCCACATGAGAAAGGCAGGTGCCCTCGCTGATTACCTGTTGAGTGACTCACACACACACTGACTACCTAGGAGTTAAGACATGCCAGGAGAAGCTCTTCAGAGAATGTGTTTTTTAATAGTGAATCAAATGTGGTTCATTTGAAAATCATACAGAGGAGTGTGTCTTGACTGCTAAACAAAAATGTTAAAATATTTGGTTATAAGAATCTGTGGAAGTTGAGTTATTGACGATTTCGCTCCAATTATCTGGTCTCCAACAAAGATCTGTGCTGTGATGAAGTAGTGGACTGTTCTTCAACCTTTGTGCTGTAACACTCAGGTGTGACAGCTTGCTTTCCTTGTATCCAATGGTTTTCACCATTGTAGGCGTGTAGTGTTAGGCTACAGTACAGTGAAGGTATTGTGTGCCCTTTCTTCCTACCAGGTTCAACACCACACAGTGTGCCGCTGGTCAGTGTAGCTGTAGCCTGCTGCTTCTATTGTTGTGGTAAACTGTCTCATGAACGATGCTGTGCTCTGTGAGAAACTGTAATTAACATTGAAATGGAGTGCATGGCAGAAGGCTCGAATTATTTTTTCCCGAGTTCTTTCTCTTTTTTTAGAACTCAAGTTCTTTTTTAAAAAGTCAGTCTGTTTTATTTTCATTTTGTCACTGGGATACATGTCAATTCATTGGTCACAGTCAACTGCACACACAGAACTGAATGCCGTTCCTTTCTGACTGAGTCCATCAGGGGTGATGTGGTTGTACCTGTCAGGTGTGGCCAGCTGATTGTCACCCAAGGTGCCAAGTGTTTCCCAAGCTCTGTGCCATGCTGGCTGTCTAGACCTACCAGCCATGAAGTGAAGTGTGTGTGTGCAGAGCGTTGTTCCTCCTTCTGTGTCTCCTGACCATGGAGACCTATCCTCATAGTGTGGCCACTGGTCTGTATTGACAGCTAGTGGTAGCCTTGCTCTAACCCCCCTCCCCACCCTCCACCTCTCTTCCTCCTTCATTCCCAGCTTTTTAGTCTTTATTGCTGGTCTGTGGTGTTTGAAACTGCTGCCATGGACCAGTGCCAGTGAAGTGTGCCTTGTGTTCAAAGATGCAAGCTGTGGGACTAGGGGCCATGGGTTAGAAACATCAGAATCACCAATCTCCCCCATTTTCACCCCCACTCCATCCCACATCTCTATTCCCCCTGTCACCCCCTCCCCCCTCCAATATGTCTGCTGTCACCAATGATACCCAATGTGACTGGGTCCCCCAAATAGGTATAAAAATTGACACAAAACAGCTAACTTTCA
>JAUZNI010250841.1:0-11608 GCA_034780235.1 Concholepas concholepas | reverse complement strand
TGCACACGATCTTGGCAGTTGTCGTCGTAAAAAGGGCAAGGAAAAAAAACAAAAACCGGACATGCAAAAATTTGAGTGACATGATTATGCTGGTAACAGAAGTATGTGACACTACCGATCGGATCACAGTCAAGCATGAAAGCAGCATGAAGGCCATAGAGGATCAACTAGAGCAAGGAGCTGTGCTTCACTGCTGTTGTCAGCTGCGTACATGGGTCACAGCACTGCGTAGCGTAGCATCACCCTGTGTGCTCTGCACAGGAGTGGGAAGGACGGGGAGGGACTGCTAGCTATCGGTAGCCACCCACACGTTCAGACCATGACCGCTGTCACCAAGATTTTGCACTGGCGGCTTAACAATATCAAATCCAAAAATACATTACAGGGCGCTGACAATTTCAAAACATATTTAAGACTTTACAGTGTCACTGAAAATTGACGATGAATAGACCTTCTCTTTATTGAAGATGCGTTGTTTTTAACTTTTATCACACGGGTCTCGTGGTAATCGTGTGTTCCGTCTGTTCATCATCGTTTTTGTGTGAAACCGTATTGTCTTTCAGACTTTACATTTCATCACCTGCAGTCACCTTTCAGAAGTTCATCTTGTGCTTTTTCATACCTTAATCAAATTTTAACCAAAATCTAGACAAAAATCCAAAACATTTCAGGTAATGAAATGAAACGGTTCAAATATGCAATATGGTATCTGGCTGGTTGCTGATGATTCCAACATTTCATTCTGCTTTTGACACAGCTGAATGTGGAAGCCAACCAAAACAAAACAAAAAAAAGGAAAAAAAAAAGCAAATGACATCCTATTGTAGAAGGTGCTTGCAAACATGAGGGGTGGGGGTGGGAGTGGGACGAATTGTATTTTTAAACCAGTGCCTTTGCTTACAACTTTCTAGATAAGAAAACCAATATCCACTACAGTATAAGCAATATCTAACATAGTTATGTTTATGGCAAGCCTATGGATATTTGTGAACAGCTAAATTATGCTACACTGCCATACAAAATGGTAGACTTTATTTCACAAGGACATTCACTCTTGAGCTGGAATACAGCAGAGTTTCCTTCTCTGACTTGGGTAACACTCCTTGTTAGCATTTAGATATAACCTGCTTGACTAAATTCATTCAAATGCCTCTCTTTGCTCGTCTACTTTCCCGTAATGAATGCGTAGATTGGTACCTTGTACATTCAGATATATCACTTCACTACAATGGCAATGAGAAAGAGTTAAATCTGTATTTATATTAATCTCCCTTCATCTTCACATTGCCAAGAGAGACAAAGAGAGAGAGAGAGAGAGAGATTAGCCTGCAAACTCTGGCTTTCTTGAGATTTGCTTGCTATACTACATGCTAGCAACTTATTTTCCCTTTTCAAAAATCATTCCTAGCCAATTTCATTCAGAGATCTGCATATGAAAACTATCATATGCAATATACACTCTAAAAAACCAAACTCGAAACAAATCCACTCCTTCCAAATCTGCACTCTGGATGGTACACACAAAAAAACAAATGACGGAAAACTGGGAAAATTTGATAAAACAAGCAAAACAAAAAGGCGGGGGTAAAAATTTGAAATATCAAACACCTTACAAACTTCATGCGCAGGAATATGACACAAATGAACAATAAATGATACACTACCTGATTCTATCATATACAGCTTTAAAAATCACCATTAATTTGTGTTCTGACTGCGGAGTTGAACGCTCAACCCATTCGCACTTAAAAATCTTTTATTCTTTTTGGACAAAAATTCTTGAAGCAGGAAAAAAAAGAAGACAATTTTGACTCTTGATAAACAGCTGTACCACTAATCAAATATATTACACACATTCCATGAAATGTCCAAACAGAGAGATGAAAGCATGATGACAAGTCAGTAAAATGCACATGGAACTTCACCAAACAAGCAAATTATAAAACAAGCCAATGGGGTCAAAGTGTCTCCAGAAACATGAAAGACGAGTCAAGACAGGATTGCATTCATGTAAAAAAAAAGGGGGTTGAAAAAAACACATACATATTTATGGCATTGCTGAACACTAAGCAACCACACCAGCAACAACAATCCAAGAGCACATTAGCAAAAAAGTCAATTTTATTCATACAAAAAAACCCAAACATCGCAGGGCATAAAAACTCACAAAAAGAAAACATACAGATGCGTAGACTACACTTGATCCAAAAAAATCAGCAAAAACCATTAGTAATACATGTCTGAAGAAACTGGTAATACTTTTCCATCATACTGTGAACCAAGGTATACTCACTTTATTGCAGATGACACTGGCCGAGGGTATAATTAATTACCCAATGCAAAGAAGTACAAGCGAAGATTACAAAACATCTTCCAGTTTCTAATAATGCCTGGTGTGTTAAAGACATGCTGGCAGAGACTAAACCCTTGTGTCCTCTGTGATGTTATAGGATAAGCAACACAATCTTTACTGAACAATCTTAGGAAAAAAAAGGTTACAAACACCCCCAGACTATTAATAATGACAACACAATTTTCTACACAAGCTCCACAACAACTCAAAAAGCTCTATACATACTCATAACAATGAAGGGTTAAAAACATACTTCAAGTTTTGTGCTGGGCTTTGCTAATTTCATACATCGCAAGAAAAAAAAAAGGGTGATGCGTATTTGACTTAACCAAGACTACCCAGCAATTTAAATCTTTTACATTTATAATACATTTTCCAAAGAGTCTGTCAAAAAGCTAAAAATATTCCTGATTACATACACTAGTTTTCATGCACGCACACCCACACTCAATTTGCTCCCCATAAATCACCCTGAATCAGTTTTACTTTCACAGCATCCTCCTGTCTGTTCAAAGCCGAGTAAACACACACACACTTTCTTTGATGCAATCACAGGATACGAAATGCTTATTTCATGCTGTAAGGAAAACCCCTATAGAATCAAAGGAATGAGAAAGAAGCAGACATGTTTGCAAAAAGGCAGATGATTGTACTGTCTTGACATAAAAATGATCAAAATGACAAATCTTTTCCGTACTGGCAAAAATCATTCCAAATCCTTTCACAACATCCATCACAATTTTGTTATGAAAACTGCTATTTAAGAGCTTGCATGTATATTCTGATTAAAAATAACAATATTTATATGAGATTCTATGTAGAAAATGTATATATGCACTTTACAAATAACATTTGGAAATAGATTTAGTGGAATAAGAGGACCGCCATAAACCCCCCCAAACCTTTTGGCAGAAAAAAAGGTACTTTTTACTTTCAGCTATACAATATATTTTATTTTCAGCTATACAATATGTTTTAGGCAAAGGTAACCAGATTGTCTCACTATCCAGGATAAAAAAATGTTGAGCTTCAACAGTTTATATGAGCATCTTTTAATACATTCTGAAATCTAAACTTTCAGTCCAATTTTGCTCAAGACCTTTTACACAGCCATTGCATTGCTCACTGGTTTTCAAAATACAGACGGCTTCTAGTTGCAAGGCAAATGTAAACTTTACTGTGTAACAATACTTTAATAGTATGGGTGGTATGCACCAGATAAACATGTACTTCTTTATGATTCATTCAACACTTACGTCAACTGCAAAATCTTTAACAAGGCTAGGGCATTAGTTCTGGATACACAATGATCTTGAAGATCATTAAAAGTGAAACCCATCACATAGCCTAGCCACAATATATAAATATCAGACACTACCATATAGGAGGTGTCCTACTATTAATCTTCATACTATCATTTACGTTTTGAACCAAGACACTGATGACAGTTTTGTAAAACAGCTTAGATGTATTTCATTACATTTCTGGAAAATGGCTCTTTTCTGTTTAATCCGTCCTTTTCAGAAGATTGTGATTTGTATAATTTTTCTGCACAAACATTTTCTGTTACATAATAGAAATTCAAACAGAATTTTTCCGCATAAGATAAAAATTGCGCACTTATAAAACAACAGGTGTGTGCGTATGGAGGGGTAAATACATGCGTTTGTGTGTATGTCTCTATTGCTGACCAAAAACAATCTGAAACTCAGTCACAGAATGACACATTTACAAGGCGGTGAATGACAGCAACCAATGAAAAAGGTGTGACATGCAGCTTACCTACAAAGACAAAACTTCATGTCTTAAAAAGCCTGTTTTGGCCAGGTATTGCTATTCATGAGGCAACAGGATTGGGAACACACGAAACAAAAATGCAGCAATTAAACAAAACAAAACCAAAGCATGCAGTTTGCACTGTGAACAAATCATAAAAATTCACAGTGTATGTGATCACCAAAAAAAAAGAAAGAAGAGGAACATCTGCCACATTTTTCTTAGCAATGTAAGCATGTCAACATCATAACATACATGAACAAATGACCACACTTAAGCCAAAACAAAACAAATTGAAGAAAAAGCACCAGAGTAAGATTTATGACACAGCTAAATGAATAGCAAAAATGAAGCGGGAAAATGAAATAGGGGTGAGGGATTGAACGTGATTTAAAAAAGGTAAAAAAGAGAAAATGAAAAAAAACCTTAACAAAAACAAGACCACTATAAACAAAAATATGATCAGATCCGAATACTACAAATAGATAGCCAAGCATGAATACTTCATTCAGTTTCTTCTTCTTCTTCTGCTGACTGCAAAACTCTCTCTCTCTGGCTTTTCCTTCTCCTTCCTTTAGTAAGCTGAGGCAGAACTCAATCCTAAGTCTATCATCAAAGCATAAACAAACTTTTTGGTATAAACTCTCACTCCATAAAATGCTCACACATGAAGCTTTTCAAATTGGCCAATACCCCTCTCCTCTCCCTTCCTTCCTTCCTTTCCCAGGGTGGTCCGCCTGCGACAGCTGCAGCCTGTGGCAGCTCTCTCCCCCTCTCTCTCTCCCTTAGAACTCTAGCCTGTAGGTGTAGCAGCTGTCTTCGTGGTCCTGTAACCTGACTGTGCAGCGACTAGCTGCAGGGGCAATGTCAATTTTGTTTTCCGCCAGCTTCTCCTTGTGGACCGCCATCCAGTGCTGGAGGATCTGGGTTTCGTAGGTGGGAATGACGGTGACCTCCTGGCTGCTGGCCTTGTCCCACGTGGCTTTGGCGTCCATCAGCATCTCCAGCACCTTGGGGTTGGGGTTGCGGGCGCTCAGGACGTAGTAGCGAGCACGCACGCGCTTGAAGAATTCGGCGTCGACGTAGGAGATGTCGCCGTGGTTGGGGATGTAGGTCAGATCCATGTAGAAGGGGGTGAAAGGAGGCAGGGGAGGCATCTTGACCACGTCGGGGGACGGTCGCGCTTTGGGGCTGCTGGCGGGTTTGCGGGTGGTGGGGGCTGAGCTCACCCGGGGTTTGGACTCCACGCGCGAAGAGTCTAGACTCTTGCCGCTGGCTGGGCGAGCGGTGCGTGCCGTGTCCAGACCAGGCTTCTTGGGGTCGGGTTTGGAGCGGGCAGACTTGGGGGGTTCAGCGGTGCCGTTGGCCGGCTTCGCTTGAGACTTGGCCGTTGCAGAGGCCGGTCGTTTGTCGGCTGCTGTCTTTGCCTTCATTGGTGACGTGGCACCGGGCTTCTTTGCGTCGGCTTTTTTGGCATCCCCAGTACCCGCCTTGGCAGAGGGGGCTTTACTGCCGCTGTCTGCTGGGGGAGGGGCGGGCAGGCCCATGGGCTGACCCCACTCTGCCAAGGGATCAAACTCTGCAGGGTCAGCCTCGCTGCCCTTGTCTGAGCCGGCCATTTCTGCCGATGCTTTCATGGCAAGGCCGCCCAAGCCAAGGTCAGCGAAGCCTTGTCCTCCTAAGTGGTCCTCTCCCTTGCCATCTTCCACACACTCCTTGTGGAGCGAATCTTCATGGGAATCGTTTTCAGCTGCTTCCTGCAGGTGGCTGCTTTCTTGCTCCTGATCCACGTCAGCCCCATCCTCCTGCAGTGGTGAGGGTGCTGGCAGACCTGTTGGGGGGCCCCACTGGGCCAGAGGGTCAAACTCTGCAGGGTCGCCTCTCTGCTGAACGTCATTCAGCTCGTCTTGTTCAAAAGGACTGGGCTGGCTCTCTCCTGGCTGGCCAGCACCGGCAGGCATGTCGAAGTTCTGGGTCCCGAGACCGATGAAAGGGTTGATGGGTTTTCCATCCCCCATGTTTTCCTGCTGGCCTGTCATCAGGTCCTCCAGGGGGTCTTGCTTGTGCTGCTGCATAGCCAGCGCTTCATCGATGTCTTTGTCGTGATCAGGAGTGCCTCCATCGATGGAGTCAGTCTCTTCCTGCCCGAGGTTTGCTTCCCCTCCTCTCTCTGCCCCTGTGTGTTTTTCCATTGGTGTTGGGCTCTCGTCTCTCTCAAAGGCTTCAGGAATGTTAGAACTTTGAAGGTCCTGCTCTGCAAAGCCTTGAGACCTTTCTCCTTCATGCTGATCAAACATGTGACCGCTGGGCCGTCCTGCCATGCGGATCTCCTCGTCTTCAAGATTGCCATCATTCTCGTAGGCATAGGCATTTTTGCCATCATCTCCAGCTGTCTCATCCTCATCTTGGCCTTCGTCATCGTCGTAGATTCCCATTTCCTCCATGTTTTGCTTGTTCATGGCATCAGGCTGGACCCTTTCCAAGTCCTCCCTCTCTGCTGCTGCCTCCTCTTCTTCTTCCTCACGGATGCCACCCATCTGGAAACCGTTGTCGATGGGCATGCCATACTGAATGTTTTGCGGAATATTGTTTCCACCTTGAGATTCCATGGGGTCATCCGCAAAGTTGGGTTCCTCCAAGGGAGGGCTCATTTCTTTCTGCTGGCTGTCTGGGGTTTGCTCTTTGTCAGACAGCGGGCTGTATTCCTTGTCGTTATCAGACACGGCTGCTGGACTCGGTTCCTTCACGGCCTGCTCTGACTCGGGTAAGCCCGACTCCTCTTCAGCATGTTGCGGGGCATCAGCAGCAGCAGAACCAAAGGGAGCATCTTTCGCATCAGCAGTGTAGTCTGGTTCTATTTCTTCTTCAAACAGCTGGGACTGTTCCATGGTGGAGGGCTGACAGGGAGCGTCCTGAATCAGATCAGGTCCTGGTCCTCCAGGAGGCATTTCCACAGCAGCCTGGGGCTCTGGCAGAGACTGGGGTTGTCCTCCGAATGCCAAGTCGTTTTCCCTGTCCTCAAATCCATCATCCATGCCCTCATCATCATCGTCGTCATAGATTCCCAGATCACGCAGGGTTTGCTGTTCAGGCACTGCTGCTGGGGGAGCTGCTACCTGCTGAGGGGCAGAGTCCACGCTGCTGTCGTCAAACTGCGTGGGATGTGGCAAAGCTTCTGGAGCTGTGTCCATCAAGCGGTTGTCCCCAGCCATCATGAAGTCTGCGTTAGCTGGGGCTGGTTGCATCAGGTCACCCGACAGCTGGTCCAGATGATTGGCCTGAGGAGTCAGTGGAGATGGCTGCTCAGAAGGAACTTCAGGAACAAGGGGCTGAACTGGAGCAGGCTCAGGGGCCTTGATGGGAGAGGCAGGGGCAGGGCTCTTCACAGGGGAGGAGGGTGTTTTGACAGGGGAGGAAGGCGTTTTGACAGGGGAGGCTGTCTTCACCGACGCTTTGGAGGGACTGGAGGAACTGGAGGACTTGGCTTTGTCTTCCTTCTCCTTCTCATCTAACTTGACTTTTTCCTTGTCCTTTGCGCTGGATGCCCGCTTGTTGTTGGTCTCCTTCTGCAGCTTGGCAGGTTTGCTTGCAGGGGCTGCTGCCGACACTTTGGAGGCAGGGGCCTTTGTTTCCAGACGTTTGGGAGGCTCTGGCTTGGAGCTTGGTCGAGACGCAGAAGAGGACATTCCATTCTTGGCAGTGGTTGCTGATCGAGAGGAAGCGGCAGAGGATGGTTTGCTGGCCCCTGAACCCGCTCTTGCACCACCAGCAGCTGGCTTCTTGGCTTTCTGCAGATCCTGAGAACAGAACGTCGGGTGCTTCAGGAACTCCAGGTGCTTGACTCTCTCCAGGCCTTCCAGCAGTTTATGCTGAGGCGCTGTGCCGGGGAAAAGAATGCGAGTGACGTTCTCTGAGGGGCTTGCAGGGCGGACCACCAGCAGGGCGCAAACGGAGCTACAGTTGGGGATGGGAATACCATTGGACTGACCAAAACTAGACGCCTCCTTGCTCCACTGAGCAAGAAAGTCTTTCATCTCCTTAGCATCCCCGACAGGGTTCAGCACGTACAGGTCCAGCGACCCCTTACCCACTTTATGAAACAGGTTGATGGGCTCCAGGTTCCCAGAGAGCGGACGGGTCAGGGGGTGAGGAGCGTGGCCCAGCTTGCGACTGAGCTCCAGGAGTCGGTTTCCTTCCGAGGCCAGATTGATGACCAGGTTAGGGCCTCTCTCCCCTTCCTCGATGGCCTTGAGTTCCCCGGAGGGCTTGCCGGTGTTCATGTACATGAAGTCGATGTCCGGGTGGATGGTCTCCGTCACCTTCCTCTCCAGCAGGGCCTTGATGCCAAACAGGTGGGTCATCAGCAGAGCGTCGATGCCGTCCAGGTGTCGCACAAAGTCCCAGAAGCAGGAGTGGCGACTGTAGCCGCCGTTGACCAGCATGTTGAAGCCCTTCATGCCGAAGAGGGCCGCGTCCCCGTGCTGGCCGGGGAAGATGTAGAGCACGGGGCGGGTGAAGGAGATGTTGCCGATGACGTCCGAGGCCTGCAGCATGGCCCCCAGGGGCAGCACGCGGATCAGGTTGCCCACGTAGGCCGTGAACTGCACCACCCCGTGCACGTGCTCCACGTGGGGCTTGGGGTTCACAGACACCTTCAGCAGGCGCTCCACGTCGGAGCCTTTCAGGGCCGAGGTCCAGTCGCCAGGGGAGGGGGTGTGCAGCATCAGGGAGGCTCCCTCCGTCTGCTTGAGGGCGTTCTCCACGTTGGCGTCTTTGAACACCTGCAATGAGAGAAGCGATCAATCCGTCAGTGCCTTTGTTTCACAATGATGTTCTTTTCTGATCATGCAATGTCACCGCCAAAGTGAAATGTTGACGATCCTATCTTTAAGTCACTTCAAAGTTGTGAGCAAACGCATTTAACAAATGGGCAATATGGCTTTTATCAAAACATACTGAAAACTTACCCTGCCTTTTGTCAAAACATATTGAAAACTTACCTTGCCTTTTGTCAAAACATATTGAAAACTTACCTTGCACTTTTGTCAAAACATACTGAAAACTTACCCTGCCCTTTGTCAAAACATACTGAAAACTTACCTAACCGCAGCGTTCCACGCATGCAACAAATCCCACAAAACCATCATCATCGTCTTTACCCACACAATACAACTACAACCCAGAAACACCTCATCCTCCAATGCCCCACACTGCTGCCTACTTTCTGTCTCTAAGCTAGCCATGTGCTGTGACTGACCTGAGCAAAAGTGGAGAAGGAGAAGAGTTCATCCTGGACCACCCAGGCGGCTGTTCCCTGGAAAGTGTAGCCAGCATAGATGACCAGCTTGGCTGGGGACAGCTGGGTGAGCACCACCTTCAGGGACTCCTTCACTGTCTGGGCCTGGGGGTTGATCAGCAGGTCCACCACGGCCTTGTCTGAGCGGTGACGGATGATGCGCTCACCTACAGCAGCCACACACACACACACACATATATATATATATATATATATATATATACATGTATACATGTACATGTATACAGAATGAAGGTTTTACATTTAGTGTTGGCCTGTTTGATTACATATTATTGTACTAACAAATATATATAGATTTTTTATTATTTGAAGTTTAAAAAAAATCTTTTTCTGTTTTTTCTTTTTGTACTAACAAATATACCTGTCTGTGTGATTACATATTTTCTGTACTAACAAATATATATATATATTTTTTCTTATTTGAAGTTTTTTTTTAATCTATCTTTTTATTTTTTTTATTTTTGTACTAACAAATATACCTGTGCGTGTGTGTAATTACACATAAATATACTTACAAGCATACCTGCATGTCTACATATGTGCCACTTTACAACTGATGCATCAAGTAATGTAATAATTAGGCCCAAAGCCCATATCACGGTTGCAATAATGTCACTGCATTATCCTTTTCATCACTGTGTCAAATACACATTATCTATCTTGTCAAAAAGACTTGTTATGCTGCAAAAATCCCCTCTAACAGGTGCCTAGGGGGTGAACCAGACATGGGCCATCAGATCATGAGTACGCTACAACCACAACAACCCCCCCCCCCCCCAACACGTTATAAAACAAAAAAGGTAAGCCCATGCTTGTGAGAATCATGGGAATGATCATGGTGATGGAAGGCAGTTTGTTGCTGGGTGAAGATCCCAACACTGGAAAAAACCACCAGGGACTGAAATATACAGTTTTGGCAAACACTTGGGTGTTGTGTTTTTACTTGTCTGCTTTTATAGGAACTGAAATATTGTGTATGAATGCAGAAATACCAGCACTGACAGTTTGTGATAAGCTGTGAGCCTGTATACAGTGTATTCTGATATCATCAAATTAACTTTGATCTCTGAATAACAGTGTTTATGGCTTTACAACAATCAAGTGTATTCTAATATCATCAAATTAACTTTGATCTCTGAATAAGTGTTTATGGCTTTGCAACAAAGATCCCATTGGGGGGTAAGGTCAGCAGCATTTGGGACAGTCAGTGAATGAGGGATACAATACCCAAACCTGTTAAAATATTGCAGCTTAATAAGGAGAGAGGCAATAACTGGAGACAGGGTATTTTCAGAGAGCATGGTTTAGTGCTGTTTTCATGACATAATTTTTACTTGGAGCAGTACAAAGTTTATCTACCTGGAATTACTTAGTCTTCAATGAAATGTGAAATTTAGATGTAAATGTTTGCAAACACTGTCACTTTTGTGAAAAGCAGTTATTTGCTTTACATTTATTTACACTTTGAATCCCTAACGATAATGGCCGATACAAGGACTGATGCTACAAGAAGAATATCAACCAATGAACAAAGTTCTCTCCATCCCTTTTAAAGAAAAAAAATCCAATCAACAATTTTAAAATATCAATATATATATATATATATATATATATATATATAAACACTATATACTATGATTTTATGTAGCACCTGATTTAACAAGTTTTGGGGCTGGAGGGTGGAAAACACCTACAAGATACATTATCATATATATATATATATATACCTAATGCATTAATAAAATCCCATACACCATCCCAAAGAGTGTTGAATAGTGTATTCATACCAATCAATATTCCTTGAAAGTCTCAACAGAAAAACAGACACAAGCGATTTTTATGAAGAACCATTAAAACTTTTAAAAAGGAACGGCAGAAAATCCTCAGATGATGTAAAACAGACAACACATAAATACATGAATGTACACCACTGGCACATGAGGAAAAAAAGCCACTGTCTGAGAACGATAATTATCATCAGATCTGTTGGAGGATATTGCCATAATGACACAATTATCAACAGATATGATATTGCCATAATGACACAATTAACAGATCTGACATTGCCAGAATGACACAATTATCAACAGATCTGACATTGCCAGAATGACACAATTATCAACAGATCTGACATTGCCAGAATGACACAATTATCAACAGAT
>JAUZNI010248620.1:0-11613 GCA_034780235.1 Concholepas concholepas | reverse complement strand
TCAAGCCCTCACAGCTGACATTATACTGCAGCAACAGCCAGCTTTCTTTTCACAATGGAAACCCATTCTAATATCACAATCTGTGAGATGTTATTTTCCAACACACAATGCTCTTTTGTTTCAAGTGATCAGTTTGGTTTTTGTTTTTTTGGGGGGGTGTTTGTGGCTTTTTTGTTTTGTTTTCTAACCAAATGTCTACTCGGAGGATGGAGATGGATGATAAAGGCAAAGTTATTGTCTTCATGGCCTTCCTACATACATGTTATCAAAGAATACTTTCTTTTTTCCATAGGAAACTGTTTTCCCTTTAAACCCTATTTGTGTGGGGTTTTAAAAAAATAAACTCGCTCTTTTACACAGAATCATCTCTTTTACACAAACACACACAATTTTCAATTTTCATTTATTTATGTCTTACAAATTCAACTTATACAAAAATTCACTCAAAACGAGCATTTTCAAATGACAGACATTGGAGGCATGCATACATAAACCCATGACTCTTAACATAGCAGTTCAAAACAGCCCGTGCCCAACTCTCTGTAATATAAGTCGGGTCTGAATGTTTATCTTTCTTAGTATTTTTTAAGTGGTACTTTCATCTATTTCCACTACTATGCATGGAATGATTGGTAACCTGCAAGGAGCTCCAAGCTGACGTGTGTCAATGTATGAAATTTCATATTACCATCATACCTGACACCTGGTCACTCTGAGTGGAGTCAGTCAACTGTACAGTCAGGTGTTGAGTCAGCATACTGTGAAGTATCAGTCAGCATACTGTCAGGTATCAGTCAGCATACTGTCAGGTATCAGTCAGCATACTGTCAAGTATCAGTCAGCCATACTGTCAGGTATCAGTCAGCCATACCGTCAGGTATCAGTCAGGTATCAGTCAGCATACTGTCAGGTATCAGTCAGCATACTGTCAGGTATCAGTCAGCCATACTGTCAAGTATCAGTCAGCCATACTGTCAAGTATCAGCCAGCATACTGTCAGGTATCAGTCAGCCATACTGTCAGGTATCAGTCAGCCATACTGTCAGGTATCAGTCAGCATACTGTCAAGTATCAGTCAGCCATACTGTCAGGTATCAGTCAGCATACTGTCAGGTATCAGTCAGCATACTGTCAGGTATCAGGTATTCAGAGCATACTGTCAAGTATCGGGTATTCAGTCAGTATACTGTCAACCAGTCAGGTGTTCAGTCAGCATACTGTCAAGTATCAGTCAGGTATTGTCAAGTCAAAATACTGTCAAGTGTCAGTCAACCATACAGTGGGGTTTTGTCAACCATACAGTCGAGTACAAACCACAGTCTGTAGCAAAATATTGCCAATAATTTGTGATAACCCTCCATCTTTCAGATTAATACTTACTTTCCTAATGCTCTGTATATTGTTTTTAATGTCTGTGGGGGGAAACCCCATCTGCCATGATGTTACACAATGTGTCCAGACTGTTTAACGTCTATGGTGCCCCACGACATCTAAATGTGCCCCATGATGGGAAAATCCACTATCATCATCACAGGAGTTTTTCTGCCTCTATTTTAAATCTAATATTTTCAATGCCTTCAGTGACACGTCTTGCCTAATTATTCATGAGTGGCAGGCTTCTATCACAATCCAACCGTCAGATCTGATGACGTTTGCTACTGCTAACTATTCCCCTATCTCCTACCCACAGACAAAAATCCCCTTGGCTGTCACTGAGCACGACATAGGCAAGGAAGCAAAGAGCAGACAACTTTTGTCATCCACTTTGCATAAACCTTCCCCCCCCAAAAAACAAACTACATCGTTAATTGGCATTATATATGAACATCAGACGAGAGATGAACTGTAAAATATCTTTCTCAATGGCAGTTTCATAACTGTAAAAATATTATAACTACAAAGTGGCCTAGCAGACTCAAATAGTCACTTTCGAAAGTTGCTTACTCATTCTCAGGTTCTTTTTTTTCAGCCAGCATGGGGTGGAACTAGATGTTAGTCAAAACTACTATAAAGGTCTGTTCCGAAAGCATAAACAGCAAAGAAGAGAGAGACTTGTCATATTCAATTACCAATCTAAACAGAAAGCTGTCTCTTTGATCACAGACATCTTATATTTAGAATTTGCAACTAAATTGCTCAGATTTCAACTGTGGAGTTCTCCATTTTTTTCAAAGATTTATCAGAATAAGATTTTGATATGTAACAGAGCAGTCCACTGTCTATTCTGTGACCAAACAATGTCCACTAAACAAACTGACGCTGTCAGACAAATGATAATCGACTCTTTTACCGACACATGTCTACTGTGGAGTTGGTCTATCAGCTTTCCACGCCAGTGTGGGGATATGTGTCCAGTGGTGTGGTGGCAGTGGCCCACGTCTGGAGGCTGGCTAACTGTATCCTGCCTCACTCCAAACACAGCATACAAGCAGCAAGGCCTGTACCTCCTGTGTGGTGCCAGCCACTTCCACCACACCGCTTGAGAAAGATCTTTCAATCACGACTGAAAGCTGATGGGCCCAAGAGTTCTCACATGCAGGTCAAAGTTTCATTCCAAACCTTCCACAACACACAGTTTTTTCATGTCATTTTAGATACTAAAACCGATCGATTTTCATGAGAGAACTGCTAATGTAAGAGACACACCACGAACATTTTAACTGAAAAAAAACCCAAACATGTGAAGCCACCAGTTATTTCAATGGTTCCTCCTAATTCCAACACATGTCAAATTGTCAGAAAGCTTGCAAGAGTACAAAACTTGCAAAAGTCTGGTAAGACATAAACGGGTCTTTTTCACATATCTTTTCAGCTTTAAAGGTTTTTCTTTTCTTTTTTAAAAATTCTTTTTTTGTCCCCTGAGGACTCACTAAATAATAAAAATGATCCACCTATTTTGGAAATGAGGAGCCCACGGTTGAATCCCTTACAAAACCAGAGGGGGGGTTTTCCTTGTTCAACTAGACACTGAATAATGATGGAAATACCGGTCTTTCAGATGAGAGCATAAAGTGACGTCACATGGAAAAACGTGCATTTTTCTCCCGTCAAACAACACCTGTCCCTGGCCAAATTCTGAAGTGAAAGTCCACTCTCACCACCAAACAACAGGAGAAGGGGAAAACAGATGGCACATTATGGTGACACTCCTTCCCTTAGGAGAGTAGCCTACATTCTATGCCAAGTAATCCGTTGTCTGCAGAACAACACTTAACATCTAGACCTAAACGTTATCAGTAAATGATCTGAAGGAATTCTGTCTTCTTTTTTTTTTTTAAAGTGCACTACTTGACCCTGAACACCCTCCCACTGTGGTTGTCTGTAGGAGCATAATGAATTGGCCTAAATTGAAAAGACAAACTCTACAAGAAAAAGCAAAAAAAGCTCTGAAACGGTTTCCCTTCCAGGTGGACAAATACAAACCCTAACAGCATCAGACAGCTATTGCCCGGTGACTTTTCCAGGCTAGGTGTTCCACCTCACCTTCTGCGTGGTGACCGTGACCTGAAAACAAACAAGCAGCGATGTCATTTTCAGTTATAACTCTTTGCCGCCGTTTTTTCTGAAAACTGTAAGACACGACAAGCAAGTCATTCACCC
Source organism: Concholepas concholepas (assembly GCA_034780235.1). NCBI lineage: Eukaryota > Metazoa > Mollusca > Gastropoda > Neogastropoda > Muricidae > Concholepas > Concholepas concholepas. The sequence continues at coordinate 8,013 of JAUZNI010248620.1, read as the reverse complement.
TGGCCCTATAGTGCCCTGCCAATCCCAACCACAAACTGAGCAGTAACAAAGTCAGACTATATAGAGGCCACCCACCAGAAGAGCAGTACTGTCTTTTCTATCTGATATAATGGAGAAAAAAAAAAGAAGCCAACCTACCTTGTCCTTCCTCTCCGTACCAAGGTGCTCCTGCATTGTTCTCGATCTTGACGACACAAAAAGGACCCCAACCACCCTGATATTTACCTACTGTCTGCTGTGCTGTTCTTCCAAGTGAGTCTTGACAAGTAAGTCAGTCCAGTTTGATATTTGTTTTCTTCTTCATCGAACACTCAGACAGCAACTATTGTTGTCTGTCATATGAGTGAAAATAGGTTGCAATATGAAAAGGATCTTACCTCTGAACTGCTTAGATAAGAGCTTTTAGATAAAAAAAAAATCAGACTAACAATCCATTTTGACTGTCACTGAAGTCACCTTCACCTATTCCACAGTCTGGTCGACTGAAGGGGCACCACTGAAGATTTTGCAACCAGCTTCTTCCACTCCGCAGTTCTCAGTTTTCTGTAGTACGTCATTCCACTCAAGGCCAGTCCAGTCTCTGATGTCTTCCCATAATTTTCTCTGTCTGCCTCTTTATCTCCCTCCTTGTACTGACTGTTCCCTGTAGGACAGTCTTGCCCAGTCCAGATGTTCATGTGACTTGTCTATACTTCAGTTTGCAGCTTTTAACTGAAGTCAGGTCTTCATATGACCAGATGGCGTTTTCGATTTTGGTTTTCATTTCCTTGTTGGTTATATGATCTCTGAGATACCAAGAAATTTGTGGAAGCATATCATCTCCATTGCCTGTATCCTTCTTTCAATGACTGATGTTATAGTCCTTGTTTCACATGCATACAAAAATATAGACATGACCAGGAAACGCATCAGTCTGATCTTGGAGCTGATGGTGATGTTCTTGTAATTCCAGAGGATTTATAGCTTGGTCATTGCAGCTGTGGTCTGGGCTATCCTGGAGAGAATTTCAGGTTTTGATCCTTCATCTGATACTACAGCTCCCAGATATTTAAAGCTATGGATGGTCTCAATTTTCTTGTCGTCTCTGGTAATATCAGTGCTGATGCCACTGGCACCATTTGTCATCTTCTGGGTCTTATCTGCACTGATCTGCTTGCTGTATAGACCTCATCAAAGTGATTTACCAGGTTGACCAGCTCTTGTCCAGCTTAAAAAAAATTTTTAAAAGCTCTTGTCCAGCTAGACCGTTGATGTTGTGTGCAAAATGTAAGCCTGTTTCGGTCACGCAGCGTTGAAGCTGTTAATCAAGGCATCTACTTTGGCGTCCTGGTTGTCAAGAACGAGGAGTGTGGCAATTTTTTCTCCTATCCTTGCTTGGAAGCTTTCTGCTATGTTTGGGTCCATAAGTTTCTCAAGACTGGGTTTGATCCTTACATTGCCTTGCTTCTTGATCCTCTAGAGGCAAATCTGAGTCATTATCACAAGCTCATGGTCACTTCTGATGTCGACTATTGGTCTTCGCAATATTGACACTTGATTGGAAGCGACGTTTGACCATGATAGAGTTAATCTGATTTTGGTATTCTCCTCCTGGGCTGTGGCATGTCCAGTGCCTAGATGCTTTGTGTGGACCAAATGTGTTCACCACCTTCAGTAGTGAAGTATATACCATTTATTCCTCATCTCCTACAGCAGTCTTTTCCAAAGTCTGACCAATCCAGATATTTCCAATGTTAGCCTTGTTCTTCAAGTTACTTCTACAGATTTTACATTATGGAAACTCGGTACACCCCACATATTCACCCCTCTGAATCTGTACGACACTATACATCAATTTTTTTTTTTATATTCCAGTGATGCCAGTTGTATAAAAATATGATCTAACACTTTATTTTCCTTTTTTTTAAATTGTCAAGCTACAACCCTATTCTTTCACATGCCATTCTAAATTCTACAGGTCAGAATATCTCCATTACTGTCTAAAACCTGCTCAAAGCACACATATTTTTACATATTGAAATGGGTCCTGACCTGTCTTCAACTGTTGATAGACTGAGTTTGGGCTAAGGCAATAGAGTCTTACTATTCATATTCCTTTGAAGGATGGCAGGTACCTTTGAAATGACATCTTTTCATCAAATGCAGTGAGGATATAAATCAAAATGACTACAGTTGGTTACAGGTAACAATTCACCTGCAGTAACTCAAGTTCAGATATCATTCTTTGTCCCCCTGGCCTGTTCCGTTTTTCATTCACTAAATCTGAAAAAAAAAGTTGCTGAACTGAAGACAATGATTGTCATGACTCCACAGCACTGATGTCAGTTATCCTCTCACCAATGACCTTTCATTTCATGTCTTCTCATGCCCCTTGCTAATCTGGATGCCTGGTGTACTGCTTGCATCCTTTGCTGTAGCACTATGAAAACAAAAGGTGCATTCTACGTCTTTACCTGGTGTGGAGGAGGCTTTTACAGCCCAGTCCCACTATCCCTCCATGGAATAACTCTGACACAAGAGGAATACTTCACACATCAACATGAACATCAAAGCCTGCCTGGGTGCTACAGTGGAGTGCTTGAATGCTCAACTTCAATCTGATCTTAAACTGCACACTTCCTAAAACAGCTCCTCATAATACAGACAGAAACTAACACAGATTACATCCTGTATCACACACACACACACACACAGATATTCACACACACACACATATGTACACACCCCATGGAATACTAAAAAAAAAAGAATTACTAACCTGGACCTGGATCTACTCTTGATCTTTCGGGCCTTCTTACCACTGCGCTCGTAACCATCACTACGCCCACTGCCCCTGCGAGAGCGGTGCTTGGTACTGGAAGAATCTTTGCTGTTCCGACGTCGCTCATCCCGATCACTGCTGGATGACCCTGACCTCGAGCGCCTCCTTTTTCGGGTTTTGCTCTTGGTTCGTGAGTGTTTGGAGTGTTTACTGCTCTGCTCCCTTTCTTCGTACGACCTACTTCTCCTGTCCCTATCTCGACTATGTCTGCGTGGTTCATAGTAACTGTCTCTACTATGGCTACGACTTGCCCTACTGTAGTCATACCGTTCCCTGTCCCTACCAGGACTACGTCCTCGTCTTGTCTCTCTGTCTCTGCTAACACTTCTCCTCTTCCTCCCTTCTCTCCCCCTACTTCTACTGCGTCTACTATCGGGGGTTGAGCTATTGAACCGTCTGCGGTCATAGTCTTCCTCTCTAGGTTTACCCCAGCTGTGGTCACTATCAAGCTCTTCACTGCCACTGCCGCCTCTTTTCCTCTTACGATCCCTGTCCCTACTTCTGCTTCGCACCCGCACTTTTTCTCTTTCCCCACTTCTCCGGTCTCTTTCCCTGCTCCCTTTTCTTTCCACACTCTCTCCTCTCTTTCTCTTCTTCTCCTTTGATTTCTCCTTATCTTTCTGTTTCTTTTTCCCAGACTTTCTACTTTCGTTCCCCCTATCGCTATCTGTATTTTCTTTCCTCTTCTCCCTTTCTCTATCACCACCCTCCCTTTTCCTATGTTTTTCGCTGTCAGTGTAGTCCCTCTTCTTCTGCTTCTCTTCCTCTACAGATTCCTTCCTCTTTTTTCTGGAACTCTTTTCCACCCACTCATCGGACTCTCCCTCCCTTCTATTTTTCTGGCTGTTCTTTTCCTGTTTCAAAGCTTTTTTCTTTGGTTTGGCACTAGAGTCTGAATCATCTGAACTATCACTACCACTAGAACTGGAAGAGCTAGAATCGCTAGACCCCGAGTCGGAATCTGATGTGCTAGATTCTGTACTTTCCTCTTTCTTGACCTTCACTTTGGATTTGGGTTTTTTGGACTCACCCTCCTCATGCTCTTTTCTTTCTACTTTGATGGTCTCCTTAGCTACTGGTTTAGAATCCACTTCCTTTTTTACCCTAGCAGCCCCCTCCTGATTCTCACTATCAATACCAGGTATTGCCTCTCCCTCCTTGAGAAAGGACATTGCATGTGTGGCTTCCTTCAGAGGGTTCTTCAGATAGTCTGGAACCTCTGGTTCAGCCTGGTAATCTGTAACAAGCAAATAATTGAAAAAAATAACATAACACAGAACAGTATATTGGTTGAAATACTTTCAATTCACGGTTTTATCCAGCTGTCATTGAAAAAAGAAACCATAACACCAAATGATACACAAATTTATCTGATGTATGTACATAACCCTTTACCTTCTTTTCACTGCATCTGAAAAGGACCCAAGATTTACATTCACAAACTTTGAAGACTTACTGTGACAACATTTTAAAACCCAGCATGGCAAGTGATGACTGCATCAACTCCCAGGCATTCCACGCTAAAAGATTTGCAGACACAGTGTGCAGTATGCTGCACTGTTGTTGGATGGATCTCTCTGAAGCAAGGGCTGAAAGTATTTTTTTCCTTCAACCAAATGTCGTTGAATTTACAGTGGCCCACCATTGCTGCTCACTCGAGTTGATCCACACTTAAATGGCGGTTAGCTATGCAAGCTGGCATGTAAAGAACAACAAAAACACCTCAGAACATTCCTTCTGAAAGTTACTGGACCAGAACACTGAAATTCACCAGAATCATTTTAAACATTTAAGTTTCGGCTTTTTTCTTGTTTGCTGTTGGGTTTTTTTTGCTATCCTTGAAGAAAACACTCCTTAGTTGTAAGAATGAAGGCTCTCTTTTTGGGGGGGAAGAGAACCCAAATTTACAAACTTTTATTAACTGAAGTCAGTCTCCACAAACCTTTAACCCTAGTAGCGCTAAATAACACTACAGAGGATCCAGTGCTGCTGACTGAATAAACAATGGGCAGTGTAGTTTTGAAGCGGGGTGGGATCAAACAACACTTAATATTCATATGTACAACTGAACTCTGAACTAAAATGTAAAGTTATAGATCACTGGAAAGTTTAGATGATGAGCTTCTGTATGAAAGTAATTTCATAGCGATATATTGTTTATGATGATGAAACAGGTGTGCAAAAATGATCACAGTCAGGGCCTTGGGTTGCTTTCAACATGATAAGCAATGTTGTTGAGGTGCAAAAACGTCATGAGCAGGTTGTCCTTTCTCTGGCCATTCGTTGTGAAGAGAAATAAAAGGAGTCTGTATCACTTCATCCGTCGTCAAATACTTGGAAAAGTCCAGCTGAATGATCAGCCCCATCGCAGCGATCATCATGGTGATGAACATCCTATGTGCCAAGTGGCAGCTTTCCACTGACGAAAATGTGACGATGGCTTATTTCGTGTGAATCCGGGTAGTCAGCAGCATATCGATTTGTCTCGACAACAATCATTTGATAGTCTTGTTGCATCAAAAATAAACTAAAACAGTCAGAGCTGTCGCAATTGTCCAGAAGCAAAGCGCTTCCTCCAGAGACACAAACACCGTTCCGTTCGGTCAGATCGCTATCCCCTTCTTTCCAGTTCAAATGGCACAATTCTTACCTCATCGTCCCTGTCACTGTGTAATTCATCCAAATTGTGCATCTCAAATTCCTCTTCACAGTCAATATCAACAAAAAGCTTGCAAAACACATCATGAAATTCAGGCGCAAAGTTGGCTGCCATTTTTCTTGAGCATAAGAGATGGACTATTGCGACTGGAAAAAACAATCCTAAAGCAATCAAAATGTACACTGTTCATGTGTACAGCATGATCTTCAACTCTTTCTGCTGCCCCGCACCTTAGCATTCATTATGTGACCTTTGAAAGTGAAAGTGAGTCGTCTATTACACCACCTAGGTCATCCTAGATTTTTCCAGCATTTGCCATGTAGCCTAGCAACGTCATCCCGAAACATTCAGAGAACTGCGCTACTAGGACGAAGACCTTAAAAAAGGTGTCTCAGTTTTCCAAAACTTTTGACAAATCTTTACAAACCATATTAACCGTGGTTTAGCCAGTGACACTGGTACTGTTGAATCAAACTTTTTTTTCTTTCTTTTTTCCTGTTTAAACATCAATGATAATAAAAATCTTAAACTAATCTCAGAATTCAGTACTCTTTCATACAAAAGCAGAAAATCTTGCGTGATTAATACCCAACTTGGGGGGCACGATAGCCTAGTGGTTAGAGCACTGAGCTCATGGTCTGATGACGCAGATTTGAGCTGTCACTGAGACACCCATTCCAGGGGATTTTTCCCCCTGGAGTGTAAAATCAGTACCGAATCCACTCCCCTAAGTCCCGAGTCCAAACACATGCAGAACATCTACCGCAAATGTTAAAGTCTGTTTCGCCTTTCGGAATAGGCCATAGCGCGCCAAAAGAGAACGGATGACACAATTTTAAAAAACCGCATGCACACTGGCGTCATGTTTAGACATCATCTCCGAAGTCAAAATGCAGCTACCTGAACGGTGAGCAAACCGTCGCATACACAAAATCTCACCTTTGGTGAACACTGGACCTCTAGCAGAGGAACAGGGAAAAAAAATAAGTACCCCACCTGAGTCCTCATCGCTGAAAATTTTTTCTTTATCTTTAGCTTTGCTTTTGGCTGCCTTGTGCAGGTCTTGGTCCGTGGAATCGCTGTAGCTATTCTCCTCATCACCAGACTCGTCATCACTGTTGTCAGATCCATAGCCAAGTCCTGCCCACAAATACATGGCCAATTATCTCCCAGGCACTTGGCACGCATGTCGCATACCATCAATTTCACACAGATATATCCTGCTAAGTACTGTAGAAGGTCAGTGAGTGTCCTTCACTACGCCTCACGGCTTTGCCACCCACTTCATTACAGGCCTCCACACAGTGAAGTCTGTAGCTACACCCCAACAGAATCCTACCAGAATCTGGCTACCTTACACTATATGGTCCGTGACAACAAACCCCCCATCACTGAAATTGACTATGTCACTGGACCACTTAATGAGCTATTCTGTATCACACTGACCACACACAATGCTTGCCCACTTAATACTAAACAACCATAACTACTACTAACTGCTCAACTGGTAGTAACTATGTTGTGGCTTACAACAGACCTTCACCACTTAACATTAAATAATAACTGACTACGCCATACAACACAACAGAACTAAATAACAACAGAAAACATCATACAACTGACAACACCATACTACACAACACAACCAAATAACAACTGACTACAACATAATGAACAATACGATCTGCCCACATACCTACACTAATGCTGGACTTTATACTTCACTGAATCCTTTTTCATAACTTACTGCAGGCAAAACTACACACTACAGCTTATAAACTCCCTTTGTTCCCTCCCCCCCCTTTTGAAAACAAACAAAACATGTTCCATCTCTTGCTGCAACATCAACTGTACACAGTATTTCAGTAAAACATACCCCACAACAAAATTGTGCAGAATATTCTGTCTCTACAACCTAAAAACCCTAAACAAGACCCTGCATATTAGAATTAACCATTTCCATACGCACAATTCAAAATTTTCTCTCATCTTTTCTATCCTCATCAAAAGTCCTGAACATAACTATGAACAGGGTGATGATTGTGAACAGTCAACGCTAGTCTTCCTGTTGCCCATTCATTCTCCTATTGAATTCTGTAACGTAACGAAAGGAAACTGACTCTTGGCAATATCCCCTCACTTTGTTCGGGATAAACACTTTAGCGGTCATGTCTTTGAGCAAACGGTCTTATTTTGCTTCTAACACTAAACTCTCTTGTGATTTAATTGATAAACTGACCATTTTCTTTTCAAGCTGACAAAATATAAAGCTTAACATTGAAACATTGAATGTGAGGGTTCAGCACGGATTAACACTTCAAGTGGAATTGCCACAGCTTCCGATGCTGCCTTCATTTTCTGTTTGCTCTTGATACAATCTGTTTTAAAGTTGAAATAACATGAATATTCATGTGATGGGTTATTTTGTTTGTTTGTTGTTGGCTTTTTTGGGGGAGTGGGGGGTGGGGGAGGGGCGGGTGGGAGAGGGAGCGGTTTTGTGACTGTTTTTGCTCAGCTTCTGACCCTCCTGTCC
>JAUZNI010247509.1:0-11615 GCA_034780235.1 Concholepas concholepas | reverse complement strand
CTCTGTCACCTCATAAAGCTCTATGAAAACACTCAGCAGCTCTGTCACCTCATAAAGCTCTATGAAAACACTCAGCATCTCTTTCACCAACTGCATCATCTTCCAATACACTGCTAGAGTTCGGGATGCTCGCATGGCACTTTGATGTTTGTCAACCGCAAGAGAATGCTGACATGGATTATAAGACTTTTATTTGCATACTTGATTTTGCATGCATGTATACATGATGAAGAATGACTTTATAGGGCACTGGCAGGTCTGTGATAACCTGAACTTGTGAAAAGAAAGTAGCTCACTGTCACCCCCTAGTGGGGTGAACTATGAAACCCCCATTTCCACCTACCACACCCTAATTCAGACCACACGAAACAAGCACAACATTCCTATTTTAACATTTATTATACAATAATCCAACATTTACTCAAACATAAAAGACATAATTCACTCGCACACTACTACAAACTCAATCTACAAACATCAACTTCAAGTCCAATAAAAAATATATATATATAAAATAAACGCAAATTATTAAAAATAATCTTCACAACAGCATCCTAAGTCACCTTTGTGTCAACATCAACACACTTGCAATGTTCAAGCCTCTGCATATATCCACATAGTTATATGATGTTCTAGATAGAACATTTGGGTTCAATCCCCTAATCATACTGACACCACATAATTCTGGTGCACCAAGGGACACAGCTGATATTTTTAAACCACCAGTGACAAGAAAAAAAATAATAAATAAAATCAACATAACACCCAAAATAGTTACAGAGAAAACTGCACAACTTTTAGTGTTGCCAAAACACATATGGTTGTATGCAACCAAAACGAACCAAAGAAACAAACTGCAAATGATTGTAGTAACTCACACGCAAAGAAAATAAAACATGAGGTGATGGTGGTGGAATATTTATTTATTTATTTGTTAATTTATCTATTCATTTATTTATTCCTTCATTTATGTATACCACTTTAAGTCACGGCAGATTTATCTGCATGGAATTCGGGATGCTCTTCCTGGGGAGAGCGCGTCGCCACAAGAGCAGCATCACCCATTATTTTTTTTTCCCTGTCTGCAACTCTATTTTGTTTCCCTATCAGAGTGGCTTTTTCTACAGAATGTTGCCAGGGACAAACCTCTTGTTGCCGTGGGTTCTTTAACGTGCGCTTAATAATTTTGTGTAACACACAGGAACTCAGTTTATTGTCTCATCCAAAAGACTAGCACCCAGACCATCACTCATGGTTTTATGGAGGGGGGGGGGGGTAAATTTTGGGCTCAAACGGGGTTTGAACCACCACACACTTCCGACCCGGACTTTTCGCTTTCTAGGCAGGCGCGTTATCTCTAGACCACCTATCCACCCTACAATACACTCTAGCCCAGAGGTTGCAGATGCATCTGTTTCACTTTGGTTTCACCCTCCGCCATGTCCCTGGTGAAAAACTGCACACTGCTTAGGCACTGTCTTGGGTACCTCAAGATATCAACGACTTACCACATGGTGACCTCACAGAACTGCTTGAAGTGCAGACAAATGCTGTTTTGGTCACATTGCCAGCCACTGACTCGAGACAAACTGAAGAAGGATGATAATTATCTTCCAGGTAGCCATGCACTACGTCTTCAATGGCTGGCCAGACAAGAACAAGCTCAACAAAGTCACCAGACAGTACTGGACTGAGTCTGAAAAGCTTAAAGTCTATTATGGTCTTCTCATAAAGGGATGATATCTTGTGATACCTTCCTTCCTTAGGGAATACACACTGTGCTATGTGTATGACAGACACCAAGGCATACAAAAGACCAAAGACAATGCCTCCAAAAGAGTGGGGAGGCCTGACATCACCCAGGACGTTGAGACCATGGTCAAAACCTGCATCGAGTGTTCCAAACACCGCAGAGCCAAAGTGGAGACCATGAGGGGGACACCATTTCCAAATCGCCCATGACAGCGAGTCACCACAGATTCTGTCCATCTCAATGAAAAAAATGTACCTTCTGGTCATTGACTAATACTCCAAAGATGTCAAGATCACGCTGGTGCCCAACAACATCACAGCAACGGTGACCATTGCCAGGATAAAGAAAGTCTTCAGTTCCCATGGTATCCCAGACATCATCATGGCAGACAATGGTCCACAGTTAGCAGCCGCAGATTTCACCTCCTTTGCTGGAGACTGGGGATTTGAAGATGTGACATACTCTCCCCAGTACCCTCAGTCCAATGGTAAAGTGGAATGTGCATAAAATACACAGTTGTGTCCAAAGTGCGCTACATTCATGAAGTGTTTCTATCCCAGCTGCAGCACTGAACCCCTTGTTCTTTTTTTTCTCATCTTTTCATGACGAAAGAAGCACATTTTTTAGTGTTAAAAACAAATATTCTTGTTGAACAATTAACACCAACATTTTTTTTAATCAAAAGGATCGCCATTTTCGTGTCTGGAAAGCAAGGATAGGCATATCACACACACACACACACACACACACCAAATGTGGAAAAATCAACCCAAGTAATAAATAGAACAGAGGAACTATGATCCCTTCCGCCCTTTTTTCGTTTCTACCACGTGGCCTAAAAATAAAACTCTCCTTGTGTATCATAAGATCGTTCCTGCCTTCCTTCCTTTCTTCAGTTGAACCTTTGGAACAAGACCCTCAACAAGACGGCTCAATAGCATGTTGACCAACAAGTCCTTGCTGCTTTGCCAACTTGCCTCTATGTGTGGAAGTTTGTTGGGAGTTCTATAAATTATTCACACAGTCATCACATTGTGATGACTGTATTTTCTACACTCTGGACCCCATCAGGATTGGTCTCCTCGCTCTGGGAGGAAGATCCTGTGGTGAACGTCGAGTCGTACTGGTCATCTGAGTCGCGCTTTCGCCGCTTCTTTCGTCTGGTTAGCTGATGCACCACAACACATCCAAAGGCGTCTGACAGTACGTTGGTGGCCGTTACGAAGCGATCCCTGTTACAGACAGGTATGTGTTTTACAAGCATGGATGTATGATAAATCCTTTCTGTATATGAGTATCTCTCTCTCTCTCTCTCTCTCTCTCTCTCTTGTTAATCATTTGCTGTCTCATGATTTTCTATGTTTAACAAACACTTTTGGGGGGGCAGAACTGACTTTGAATCATCTCTAGTCAGTGAGTTCATTGCAATCACATCAAAGGCAGAGATGCTCTTCCACGATGGAAAGTATTCATGGAGTGTCATTGTTTTAGTTAAAGATGTTTTGCTTATTTCGTTCAACTAGTTCCCTTAAGCATTGAGAATATGATAGTCTTGAAAATAAAGAAGGATCGATTAGGTACATATAAAGACATCATGTTCATTAGTTCTTATATCCCTCAAGGTGAATATACTTACTGGAAATTGCAGGAGAGAGTTTATGGTATCGCAATGCTAGAGCAATGTGTAATGGATCTCAATAAACAGTGAAATGATGTTTTTAATAAACTATTGAATGGAGATTTGAACGCAAGAACTGCTTCTAAACACCTTTCTTTTAAGATAATGTCAACTTTAATAAGCAACTTTTTTTTTTTAGATTATTATCTCCAAAGAAATTCACAAGATGATTAGATCAATAAGTTTGGTGAGCAATTGGTTGACTTGTGCAATCTCTTTCAACGTGATATCTTAAATGGCCTTCAGGAACAGAACTTTGATGATGGATGTACATTTATTTCAACTTCTAGAGTAAGAACTGTAGATTATATTATAGCTTCATACAACTTGTTTTCATCCATTAACTGGTCATTTCTTGCAATTGAGAACTTGATTGACTCTGATAATTTACCAGCTACCTTAAAAGTTGAAACTAAGAGTAATATTGATGATGGATAAAATAAAGGGACTCAAAACATTGATACTCTACAAAGGAAACATATTTTGAAAGAGGATCATAAAGGTGAGTTCAATGAGATGTTACAAAGCAGTGGAATTCAGAGCAGACTGAATATTCAAGCAAAACATCTTTCAGACAAATTTTGATAATGCTTTAGATTTTTTTGTGGAATGCCCAATAGCGTTTAGTATATGTATATTTAAAGAGCTTTCTTATAAAAAAAAAAAAAAAAAAAAAAAGAAAGAAAGAAAGAAAAGTCAGAATGGCTTGATAAAGAATGTTATGAATCAAACAAAGAAAGCAGGAACAAATTAAACTGTTTCAAGAAATCCTGTAAAGATGATAATCAAATACTTTACATACAAGCTAGAAAAAAATACACACATTTATGAATGAACAAAAAGCATATATTCAGAAAACTTAAGAATGACACATCGTTGAAAGAAATGGACAATTTATCGCATTTCTGGAAAATTTACAATCATGTGATGTGATGGCAAAAAGAAAACATAACAATATTAGCTTAGATGACTGGTATGAACACTTTAAAACACTGTATCAGAACAGCAGTGGACACTAATTAGATTAAGACACTATAGCTGTTGATTTATCAGAAGAACCAAATCATGCCCTCAACCAAGTTATCACAGAGAAAGAAGTTATTCAAGCTGTTTTCAAGCTTAAGAAAGGAAAATCACGTGGAATAGTTGGTATACCTGCAGAAATATTTTTTTTAAAAACTGGTGGAAGTACAAGTTATGCATTTCTAAAACAATTGTTTCTACTATCTTGGACCAAGGTAAATACCCCTATCAGTGATCTAAAGCTATCATAATTCCCATCTTTAGAAAAGGTGATCCTGTTTATGTTGCTAATTATAGAGGAGTATTCTTATTAAGCATACTCTCTAAGTGCTATACATCAATATTTAATGCCAGATTGAATACTTGGCAGGAACACTGTTATTTGATTTCAGAAAATCAGGCAGGATTTAGTCAGATGTATTCTACAATGCATCATGTTTTCACTCTATATGCCACTGTTAAGAATGGTGCGTGTCAAAAGGGTAAAAAGTTATATGTAGCTTTTATATACTTTTTAAAAGCTTTTGACTTTGTTCAACACAATACATTTTTTGAATACTTAAAGAATCGTGGTGCAAAAGGAGAGGGGTTTTTGTTTCTCTCACAGCAATGTATAATTCACTACTGTCATGTGTTCGTTCACATTCTGAACTGGGCTTTTTTAATGCCCAACTGGAGTGAGAAAGGGGTGTGTCTTGAGCCTTCATTATTTTCAATGGTTATTGATCAGTTAGCCAACGACATTGAAGAAAGGGGTAAATACGATGTCCACATGTCGCCTGATGCTGTTCAATTACTTATTCTGTTGTTTGCAGATGACGTAGCACTGATATCAATCACTCCAATGGTCTTCAAAGTTAACTTGACATTTTACAGATGTGTTCTAATAAAATGCGATTATATGTTAATATCGATAAGACAAAAATTATGGTATTCAGAAAAGGGGGATTGCTAGGTCAATATGAAAAATGGGTTTTCAATTGCAAAAGGCTAGAGGTAGTCAATAGTTTCTGTTATTTGGGTTTTAATGTCATTCCTAAGTGTTAAAGGGGGTACATGCCATTAATAACTAAAGGAAAGAAAGTTGTTATACAGCATCACAAAGTGTTTAAAAAATACAAAGAAATTACATCAAGGGTCTTCTTTAAGATTTTGTATATAAAAGTTCAGCCAAAAAACATTTTGATATGCATCTGAGGTATGGGTTGTAAACAGACTAGATCTCATTCAAAAAATACATTTAATGTGTGTAAAACCCTCTATGAAAAGCCACCGTGTAAAACTGACTAAATGCTTATATGAAACTTTATTTGGAGTATAACAATCATGCTTTTGGCTGTGTCTTCTATTCCCAGTTCCGGGCATAGCTTGAGTTATCTCCTTCCGCAACCCTGCCTCTGGGTATTCACAACCTTCCTAATCTCCAAAAGGTGGGTATCGACTTGGGTGTCATCTGCAACTTCCCCAACCTCCCTGAAAACTCTATGTGGGCAGTAGAAACCCTAGGTCTTTGATTTGATCTTAACACTCAGTAGAGACAGGTCACCAGTTTGATGGCTTACAAGGTCCTTTCACGGAAATCTATCAATCTCAAGTGTCTTACACAAACATTTTCACCGATGTATTAAAGTCTGAGAGTGGGGAGTGGCTTGTGCCGCCTATTGTCCTACCATCACAGAATCTGCACTTTCCCAGCACTTGCCTATGTAAAAGCTTGATGTACACTGCTGAACTCTTTGCTCTTGTTTTGTCCCCCAAACTGATTTAGGGATCTCGTGAAAAAGGTTACTTTTTTATTACTACCTCATCTTCTTTGAGGTTCTTGTCCAGTTTTTGCAACACCACTAATTCAAATCTTTCTGCCCCAGCCATACCCAGACTTATGTCGTATTCTTATGGCCAGAAAGCTACACAAAACCCATCAATGTCAGGCTGCCGTAGGGCCATCAGCCAGAGGGGTCCTGCATTGCTGCTTGGTCACTTTCGTCATGTTCAGTGGTGCCTGTTCTGAGCCAACATACACAGGAGACCAACTTTTAAGCCCCCTACTGACGACGGTAATAGCTCACTCACAGAGCCAGACTGAGAGAGGTGCCCAACCAGGGTAGCAACCACAATAATGTCCCTCCAAAGGCCTTCTCCCATGAACCTCCAACCCCAAAGGCTTTGACACAAACTCACCACAGACACAGAAGTGTGTGGGAGGCAAAACATTGAGGTCACAATGAGACTAGAGCAGCCAGAGCCACGAAATCAGAGACCATTTTATTTTTTATTGCATAATGATCAATGAGGGTGAGGGTGATGTGATGATGCTGTTATGGAAGTGCATGTGCTTTGATACTACTGGACAGGGTATACTCTATGCTTCCCATCATACTGTATCTCAGCATCACCTGGGCCCAAGAGACACAGGTACCTGCTGTCAAATCTGAGCAACACTCTCAAAGTTGCATCCATAAAGTGGATGAAGGTTGACTGTGTGGTCACAGCCTTACCAATGACCCCATAGCCAGCTAACTCTAGGTAGACTCCGGCCAGAGTTAAACAAAAATCCCTATGCCTTATTTGGGAACCACAACCTTCCAGTCCCTAACCTAAGGCACTAACCACTGCACCAAGGCCACTGGTGAGTGAAAGGTTTCTTGGTCTGTGCAAATTTGCTCTCAGATTTTGAGGCCATTGCTAGTAGGAGTATAAAATAATGATCCCAAGCTTCAAGAGTTCTATGATCTGTATACATCCTTAAGAAATGATGGATATCACGTTGATTGATATGGATCCCAGGCCAGGTGGGCATTTGGAGCAATGAAGCAGCTGACTGATTCACCAAGAGTGGCACGAGGAAGGAGATCTCTCTAAGTCTACTGTGCCATATACAGACAGCATTGGAAAGCAAACGGTATGCCAGTCCCTCTGGCAAGAGGAATGGAACACTCAGACAGAAATAAAGTTGTTGCAATCCGCCTTAACATGAAAAAAGTCTTTCATTTTGTGCAAGAAAAGAGAAGCAATCCAAGAGAGAAGAAGCAGTGATCACCAGGATACACACAGGCCACTCTTACATTATTTACATTTATTTGCTCAAAGGCAAGGAAACCTCATGATGTGTGACATGTGATAGGTGAACAACTATGAAGCATTTGTTTCTGTATTGTCAAGATTAGGCACAAGCAGACTAAAACAGGATTTCCGTAGACTCCTTGAAATATCCTGTTTTATAATGTTCCTCTGACAACATATTAGACTTACTGAGAGAATCAGGCCTTTTTCTGTCTGATATGAGTTAGCATATCATAGTTAGATACAAGAACAAGTTGGTTTTGAGGATGTGGGTGCTTGTTTTATCTCATTTAAGTTTCGTTTAAGTGGCTGTCCCACATAACAGTGACTGTCCTTGGTTGACCCTTATGGTTTACTAGGGCGTTGATATGAAGTATGACAGTAGAGTTGGTTTTAACTTTTCATTTAATGTGTTATTAATCGCTGCACAATTTTAATCTCAAATCTAAGTTTGTATGATGTGACAGCCTCGATGTGGTGTCTGTGGTTAGCAAAACTATAAAGAATATGATTAGATTGGACTGGACATATTAATAGCTGCACAATTTTAATCTCAAATCTAAACTTCTATGATGTGACAGCCTCGATGTGGTCTCTGTGGTTGGAAAAACTCTAAAGTGCCTGCTTGGATTGGACTGGACATAAACACTTTTCAAAGGATCCAGGATGAAACATACTTTACATGACCAAAACAAACAAAAAAAGCCGCACAAACAAGATTGTGTCCATGCTTGTGTGTGCGTATTTACTCGAACAAATATGTACCTCTACATGCAATCATGCAGGTATAGAAGCACATGGGCACAGGCATAATCACACATGTATGGAGTCAATTACTATAACACTGTACACATATATCTAAGACACAGTCATATACTAACGTATCCACACACACACCAACACCAACACACCCATACACAAAGTGACACAGTAACTCACGCAAACGCAAACTATCTCACTAACAGGAAGAACGAGGGAAACAAAACCTGCTGTAAACACCAAAGGGTTTCTTTGTGTGTAAAAAAAACCTGGTTTTTGTTTAAAGATCATAACATTGATAATAGTTTGTTCCATTTTTTTTCCTTCTTTTTTAAAAATCTAGAGTCAACAAACAAACACAAATCTATCAAAGCAGCCAGCCAGCCAACCAATCAGAGCACTGATTTGCAGGTGTACTTACACGATCCAGTCGAGAGGTACAAGATATTCTATGTTGGATTTAGCCAAACCAACAGAGTCTGCCAACAATGTCACAGCTACTAAACCACCTTGGGGTGTACCAGCCGCGCTAATGGCCGCTGTTATTGACAAAAATCTACACACACACACACACACACACACGTGCAGGAATGCATCTGCTATGACACTTGCTCTTTTAGCTTTGCTTTTTGGGGGTATAGTCTCAAATGAATAATTCAGTTTCATATTATGCTGTCAACTGGTCTATGTCAAAAGCTTTAGCAATATTGATTTAAGCTGGGTGCAAGGCCTATATTGAATGTAGTTGTGCTCTGAAATGTTATATGGGGGTTCTCATCATGTATGACCAGCTCTTAGCATAACACCTTACTTCCTCTCCTTTTGGAAGAAAAATATTCAAAATCGGAATATGGTAGTCGTATAGAGAAACGTTTCATCCACTATGTACTCTTACACTGATTCCCAAATGTGGTGGGGTGGGAATGGGGGTGGGGGTGGGGGCTTAAGTGGGGGTTAGAGTGCATTTTCTGAGTGAACCCCTGCATGTTAAGCTGAGTAACGCTTAACAACACCAACAAATAATATCACCAATTAAACACATTCAACATGATCTCTTAAAAGATGATTCCTACACCTTATATAGCACAGTGATTTTGGGGTGCTACCTTATTTTTCCGACCTCAACCTACCAAACGATAAACACATTTTGGCTAATCCACATGAATACAATAAGTATGGTATTGTTGTTTTTGCTCTTTTTCCGAGTTCCCCAGCTTAACACTCTAGGGGTCACCCAGAATATGCACTCTGACTCTCTCATCCCACCTGGGAATCACTGTTAGATTAAAATTGCACACTGGGTGAGAAGTTTGCGTGTAACCCTGCGTTCAAGTACCTTGCCACATAGCCAGCAATCCCCTGATTTCAGAGGATTTTGTTCTCACTCAAAGGAAAGTGCAGGTTATTATGCTAAGAGCTTGTCATGGCTGAAGACAATATCAACATAACACTTTGCAATACAGCAACACTTTGATATAGGCCTCAGCACTTGGCGTACATTAGTAGTGGATTGGTGGTGTAGAGGTAACGCACCTGCCTAGAAAGCAAAAAAAAAGTCCGGGTTCGACTGTGGATGGTGATCTGGGTGCTAGTCTTTCAGATGAGACGATAAACCAAGGTCCCATGTGCAACACACTTTTAGAGCATGCAAAAGAACCCATGGCAACAAAAAGGTTGTCAATGGCAAAGTTTGGAAGAAAACAGCCACTCTAATAGAGAACAATCACACATGAAGATGGGGAAAGAACAAAAATGGGTGGCGCTGCTCTTGCGGTGACGGGGTCTGCCCAGGGAGAGCAGCCCGATTTTCATGTAGAGAACTCAGCCATGACTGAAAGTGGTGTAGGGTACTATACGATACGATACGAATAAGTGACCAAGCTTTTCACCTTCACCTTCACCTATCCCGTAGTCTTGTAGACTGTTGGGGCACCACTGAAGATGTTACAACCCGCTTCCTCCACTCCTCGCGGTTTCCAGCTTTTCATAGCAAGTTGTTCCACTTAAGGCTAGTCCCCTCTCTAACTTATTGTCTTCCCATCATTTTCTCTGTCTGCCTCTTCATCTCCCTCTTTGTATTGTTCCCCGTATGAAAGTCTTGGCCAGTCCAGATGTTTGTGTGATGTGCCCATGCCACTTCAATTTGCTTTTTCACTGAAGACAGGAGCTCTTCATATGGCCCAATAGCATTTCAAATCTGTTTTTCACTTCTTCGTTGGTTACGTGATCTCTGTATGATATATCACGAAGTTTGCTTAAAGCATCTCATCTCTATTGCCTGTATCAATGTGGTCGCAAAACGTAAGTTTGTAATTGTCCTGCCTCCAATGCTGACTGTTCCCATATGGTTTTCAAGTGTGTTAGCCATTTTTCTCTTTAAGAAGATGTTGAAGAGGGTAGGAGAGAGCAGACATCCTTGGCGTTTTCTGATTGTAGTTTGGGATCATTCTATGTTGTTGTCATAGTGGACTGTGCTAGCTGACTTGTCATAGAGGCATTTTATGATTCTGATCAGGTTGACATTGATGCTGTACAGCCTCATGATTGCTCACAGAGCTGTACACCAAACTCTGTTGAATGCCTTCTTAAAGTCCACAGAGACGTTGTAAAGAT
The DNA here is from genome assembly GCA_034780235.1 of Concholepas concholepas. Lineage (NCBI taxonomy): Eukaryota > Metazoa > Mollusca > Gastropoda > Neogastropoda > Muricidae > Concholepas > Concholepas concholepas. The sequence continues at coordinate 726 of JAUZNI010247509.1, read as the reverse complement.
CTTGCTGGTGATGCAAGTACTTCTCACAGAGTATTCTAAGGTTGGAAATGTTCTCTTTTGTGCTATGTCCTCCTCTGAAGCCTGCGTGTTTTTCTTTGATGATCCCCTCAACTGAGGCTTTAGTCTATTCAGGAGGATTCTTAGCGTGACTTTGTTTTGATGGCTGATCAGGGTGATGGTACAGTACTTTTGGTATAGTTGTAAGTTACCTTTCTTTGGGAGGCTGATAATCAGGGACAATGTCCAAGGTGTTGGCCACTCGCCTGTCCACCAGATCTTATCGTAGATGGTGAGCAACACATAATTATATCGCAGCCTCTCCTTCTGACTGGACCAACTCTGATGGAATGTTGTCCACTCCTGTGACTTCCCTTTCTTCAGTGATTCTTTCAGTGATTTTACTGCACTTTCAATTTCTTACCATAGGATGGGGTAGCTGTCATTGTTGGCTAGTGGAAGGACATTTAGCACCTTGCAATCTCCTGTAGCTGTGTGTGTTTACAACTCATGAGCAGTACTTTGTCCACCTCTTTAGAATATGTTGTCCTTCCTCGAGACATTTCCCTGCTCTGTCTTGGATGGCAGTGGTTCTGCTCTGTTTTGAGTTTGCCAGGTCTTTCACAAGCTGGTAGGCTTTCTTGCTTTTTTTTTTTTCTGCAGGTTTTCTTTGATACCTTTGCATTGTTCTTCAATCCATGTCTCCTTTGCTTTTCTCATGCCTTTTTA
>JAUZNI010246399.1:0-7500 GCA_034780235.1 Concholepas concholepas | reverse complement strand
GTTGTTTTTTGTTGTTGTTGTGTATGTGACGTGTGTAAAAGAAGTTACCAGAAGTAAACGTCGATTTTGGTGTGTATCTGTAAATCCTTGGCTGAGCCAGACCTTTTCCGAACCTCGAGAGCAAGAATCAATCATCATTGGTTCCTTTTTAAAAAAAGAAATTTTGAAAATATATTGTCCTGGATTTCAGTTAGGTTCCCGATCTGTTGTACCGTTGCTTTCATTTTTCAAAACCGTACACACGATGAAGATATATATATATCTTACAGACATTTTTTTCTCTCCCACAGTTGTTAGAAGTCCAAAATGTCATTTTCTGCATCGTCCCAATTTCACATTTCGCATCCTTCTTCCACATGTATCTAAACGAATTTTAAAATCTGAAATGATTGGATGTCTGGTTATAATGAAGAATGTATTCATTTTTAGCGTAAAGTGGGAGTTTTTTAAAAACTGGTTTTTACCATTTTAACGTGTGTCATTTTATTCCAGTTTTTTTAAAGTGATATTATCGCTTATTGAATTCACAACCAAAAAAACAAAAACAAAAAAAATGGAAGAGAAAAATGAAATATTGAAAAATAACATGATAAAGGAAATTTGGGAGTAGAATTGACCACCCCCACCCCCCACCCCCAAAAATGGAATTGACTTGAAAATATGCATTTACCTTTTGCTCACAGTTCATTTTTTGCCTCCCCATTTCATACGATTCATTGCTCTGAAAGAAAAAAAAGGAAAAGTGTACGGTTGGTCGAGGGATGAGTTGTATGTATATATGTCCCATTGGCGTGGCCTGTGTTGGCTCGCTCATATTTCATTTCTTCTCTCTCTCTCTCTCTATACATGTGTGTGAAAATCCTTGTCCAACTTCTGCACCTTATGTACAGTACAGTACAGTACAGTACAGTACAGTACTGCTACTACTATACTTTGTGGTGCAGATGAAATGCCTATTGTGTGTCTATGGAGTCAGTCTGTCAGTCAGTCAGTCACGCCACGTGCATTGTTCTATGAACTTGAGTGAGCAGTACAGTACTACTACAACACAGGACCAAAATAAATCGAATGGCACTTTGCCGCTAATGCACTCGTGCTGGGTTTTGAAGTTATGGTTTCTTTTTCGCTGTGTGTGTGTGTGTGTGTGTGTTTGCTGGTTTGGCTTGTGTTCTGTGTGTGTGTGTGTGTTTCTGTCTGTCTCTGTCTGTCTTTCTCTGTCTCTCTCTCATTGTTCTGTGTTTTTTTTTTCTTTCTTTCTGTCTGTCTATCTCTTTCCTTCCGTCTGTCTCTCTTTGCACTGTGTGTTTTCTTTCCATCTCTCTGTCTCTCTCTCTCAGTCTCTCTCTCTCTCAGTCTCTCTCCCCCCCCTCTCTCTCTCTCTCTCTCTGTCATTTCCGTAATTGAAAAGGTTTTGTCTCTCTCTTGCATTTTAATGGTAAAATAAAGAATAAAAACAACTAACAAACAAAAGGTGCGGTGGAGTAGATGTTAAAAACTGTGATAAGATATTCCAGATTTTGAAGATCAATGCGGTTTTAAGTGGTGCATCTTGACTTAGAATTTGTTTTTGTTTTCGCCCACCATGAAGGTAGCTCAGGGATATGTGCTGAGTATGATCTTGTCTCCATAAGCAACCGAAAGCTGACTTGAATTTCGGAATATTTAACATGTATATCTTTTGCATGTGTATATATAGACGAAGAGAATTAAGGCACTGGCAGGTCTGCACTTAAGTTGACCTGGGAGATCGTAAAAATCCCCACCTTTACCTGCTGCCTCCCAAGATTCAAACCGGCAACTTCGTAGACCTGTGGGATTGAAGTCAAACTGTCTTAACAACTCGGCTATAGCGTTCGTCAAGTAGGGATTTGAATTTGGGATAACGCTATGTTTTGAATGGATGAATGAGTGTGTTATGCAGTTTAATAGGCATGATTGCTTGTTATGTATCTATAGTGAAAGTGAATTGATTTTACCATCCTGGTTACTTTTGTATTGTGTATGATTATTGTGTATTGTATTGTATACCACTTTCAGTCACAGCAAATTTCTCTGTGTGACATTCAGTCTGCTTTCCTCAGGGAGGGTGTGTTGCCACAAAAGTAGTGCCATCCATTTAAAAAAAAAAAAGAAAAAAAAAAAGCATTTCCACATGGGTACTTGTTTGCTCTTACATCTGTGAATGGCTTTTTAAAATGATTTTTTTACTGCAGAATTTTGCTGTGGACAACTCTTGAATCGCCATGGGTTCTTCTAGTTTTACACACACTGAATGTATGTTGCACACAGAACCTAGGTTTATCATCTCGTCCAAAGAACTAGCACCCCCAGACCCCCACGCAAGGTCTAGTGGATAGGGGAGGAAGTTCAGGCTTGAACAGGGATCATGCCTGTGACTTCTCGATTTCCTGACTGGTGCGTTATATCTGAACTGCTGATCTGCTCTTACATGGTTGGTGTTACAGTTCCTGTTTATGTACATGTGTTGTGTGGAGTGTGCAGTTATAGTAAACCTAGGCATCAGCATTTTTCTCAGAAACTTTCTCAAATCAATCAAATCAAATTTGGTGGATTATGAATACTTTTGTTTAAAGTTGTCTCATTGCAACCATCTACAGCAATGCACAAGTTAAAAACAAACAATGGGAAACTTTTGTCATAGGAGAAAACTTTTTTTGAGAGGCAAAAAAACACAAATTACACATGTAGAATGATATGAGTGTGGTGATAGTGTATTTCATGATAATGAAATAACAATTTACACCACTATTTCTTTTTTCTTTTTTTTTGAAGGATGAAACACTACCACTACTACTATTACTCCTGCTGCAGTTGCTTTTTCAGCTGCTGCTACTTCTACTACTACTACCACGACTACTTCAACTACTACTACTGCTTGGTCATTTTTGGCTTTGCCTCATAGAATGATTGTATAGACTGAAGAAACATCAGTCTGAGGACTGGTCTTTTTCACTTTATGATTATGATTACTGCTCGGTAGTCTTTCTCTGAAGCTACACCCAGCTCTTCTTTTTTTTCTTTCTTCATTTTTCTGAACCTTCTTTTCAAACTCTGTGTTTTCCTTCAGTTGCGACAGCATTGACAAGCTGCGGGTGAAATGCGGAGGCCTAGAACAAGACATTGTGGATCCAGCACGCTTCAAGGACTTCTACCAGTTCACTTTCAACTATGCCAAAAACCCTGGGCAGAAGGGGCTAGGTCAGTGATGGAAGATTTTAATACATATGTTTATATATTTTCCCTGGAGGTAATTGGGAGTCTGTGTGGTAAGAAGTGACCATTAAAAACTGGGCCACAGGGGAACCCCTTCTGGCTGTTGTTGTAAAGAGGAGGAAGCTGGGTGTGGTTTGGTCACGTCACCTGTCACAGCTCTCTTACCAAGACTGTCCTAACAAGGGAGCACTTGAGGGAGGAAGATAACAGGGGAAGACAGATGAAAAACTTGATGAAAAACATTTTAGAAAATGGGACCAGCCTAGACTTGGCTGCGTTGCTGTGAAAGGCTGAAGACAGAACAGCCTGAAGAAAACTGTCAACCGACAGACCAGCCTGATGAAAACTGTCAACCAACACGTTCCTTGTGTCCCCCCCTTGATGACCATCTTGGTCAAGGGATTGATTGATTGAATTGGGAGGGGAAGGGGAGGAAGTAAGAAATAAATTCAGATTAGCAGGCTACAACCTGATAATTGATCATTAATGAGAATTTCTTTTCAGTCTGATTCATTCATTGATTCCAGAATTTTTTTTAATGGAGATTATCATAATGAATTTTTTTTATCAATAGTCACTGAAAAACAAACCAGACAGCAATAAGTGAAGAATTTTTATGTGTGTATGTTGTCTTCAATTTAATTTGTGTTCACTCTAAGTGATATTAGATTGTGTGTGTGTGTGTATAAAATCATCAGAAACAAAAACAGTATAGGGATGGGAAGTAATCAGGTTTGAGAAGAGCAGTCACAATTACTTCCCTTGCACAGTTTCGTCTCCTCAGTGTCTCTCTCAGACTTTGCTGATTAGATTCCTGTAGTCTCTGCTCAAGGCACCACATGAAATGTATTGCTAATGTGTCATGGGTAAGTCAGGCCTACTGAGTTCATTCCTCTTCAGGTTTCATAATGTATGCTGGGTATGTTTGTATTGTCCATTCCAGCACATAACGTGCGTTGTAAACATTGCATAACTTAAGTCACGCATTTCCATGATTTCAGAATCAAGCCAGTCTATCAGTTGTTTAACTCAGTTTGTGTTACTGAGTGGGTAAAAGTGTAATATATCTGTATTAACCCTAGTGGCGATGAATTCACAGCAGAAGATTCAGTGCTGCTGGCTGAGTTAATTAACATTGGCCAGTGTTGATATGAAGCAGGGTGGGATCAAACAACCCTTAATATCAATATGTACAACTGAACTAAGTATGCAAAGTTACTAATCACCAGAAAGTTTAGATAACAAGCTTTTATATGATTGTAATTTTATAGCAGCATGTACTGTTTATGATTATGGAGAAGAAAAAAACCGTTGCATGTGCATTACTTATCACTGTCATGCCATCATGGTCCAGGGTTGCTTTTAACACGATAAGTGTTGTTGTTGAGGTGCAAAAATGTTGAGTAGGTAAATCCTATCTCAGGACATTAGTTTTGAAAAAATAAGGAGTCTGTGCTGCTTCATCAATCATCAAAGTCCAGCTGAACGATCGGCCCCATCGCAATCATCATTGCAGTGAACTTTCATTTCTTGCAAAGTGGTGGCTTTCTATGACGAATATAGGATAATGGTTTGAATTTGTGTGATACCAAGTACTTTGCAGCATATCGGTTTGTCTCAACAGTAATTAGTTCAAAGTCTTGTTGCATCATAAATAAAGTAAAACAGTCTGTGACGTCGCAGTCATTATGCAGCGAAGAAGTGCATCCAGGAAAACTAGCGCTGCTCGTTTTGGTCAGATCGCGATCAATTTCTACCAGGTTTTTCAAAAATATTACACAATGTTTACTCCATCGTTTCTGTTATTGTTTGATTCAACCAAACTGAGGCTCTCAAACTCCTCCTTGTTGTCAGTACTGTCAAAAATCTTGTGAAACACATCAGTAAACTCAGGCACAAAGTTGGCCATCATTTTTCTTGAGCACGAGAGATGGAGGATCACGACTGGTCTGAAAATCTAGAAAATTATACCCCCTAAACAATCAAATTTCATGCTGCTGGTGTGTGCTAAATGACCTTCAACCCTTTCTGCGGCCTTGCAATGAATGGCCTTAACATTCATTGGGTGACCTTTGAAAGCGAAAGTGAGCCGTCAGTTACAATCATCTATGTCATCCCGGATTATTCCGGGATTTGCCATACAGCTTTGCAAGGTCATCCCAGAATGTTTTGGGGACCTTGCTACTTGGATTAAAAATAATGTATAAATCTGCTGTAAATAGGATATGAAGGCTTTTACCCCTTTCAGTTCTGCAGACATCTTTTCCTTTCATCTGTAGTCAGTTGGATATGATGTTACACATTTGATATAACCTTTGTGGTCAGTTTGAATGAATAGATTGTCAACAGTAAACATGTATGTGTGTATATTTATTTCTGCACAGACCTGGATATGGCTCTGGCATACTGGAACATAGTCTTGGCAGGGAGATTTCGCTTCTTGGACTTGTGGTGCAAGTTTTTACAGGTAAGTGTCCAGCTCATCACTGTCGTTGGGATAGAACGATGCATAGAAATTCTGCCAGTAACTGGTCAATTTTTTTTTTATAATCGTGATTTTGCTGATGGTTGGCTTCTGTACAGGGCCTTGTTTATGTAAGGTAATTCACTGGCCCAGGCCAACAACTGTGTCAGCTATGGATGTAAGCAAAGTGCCAAGGCCTGTATCAACATGGTGCTATGCTGTGTCAGCTACTGATGTAAGCTAAATGCCAAGGCCTGTATCAGAGTGTTGCTATGCTGTGTCAGCTGTGGATGTAAGCAAAGTGCCAAGGCCTGTATCAGAGTGTTGCTATGCTGTGTCAGCTGTGGATGTAAGCAAAGTGCCAAGGCCTGTATCAACATGGTGCTCTGCTTTGAAATGGAATGTTGAGACTGTCGATCCATGACAAACTCCTAGCATAGCAGCTTGTGCTCTCCATTATTAAAGGAGAAAAAAATCCTCTGAAGCTGGAACATGGCTGCCTTTTTGGTGAGGAATTTGATAATAGCTGGGCGTGCAAGTTTACCCAGGGTATACTGCCAGTATCACAGTGATTCCCAGGTGTGCTAAGTAAGATGGGCTACATATTGTGGGCGACTCCGAGGGAGTACAGCTGTGGAATGCCCAACAGCAAGAAGAATGCAGTAGTTGATTATCATTAGCTGTGGGGGGTTTTTGCCTGCTGCTGGTGTTAAGCACTCTGGATCGATCAGTATTAGGGACAGGTTGTGCTGGAGGAGTGTTGGTTCGTTGGTAAGTTCACATAGGTAAAGGTGTTCCCATAACCTATGCGGTCGTTGGGGAGTGAGGCGTCAGAGACCTCAACTTCTCCAGGGGCCAGCTTATTAAGGGCGGCGCCCATCTCCTCTCCCTCGCTGCTTTACCTTCCCTGACCCTAAAGAGGACAGGCACCCATTTACAGCTGGGTGAACTGGAGGACTGTACTGAAGCCAAGGCGCACAAACAGCTACCCATCCACTTGGTAACTACGCTCAATGCTGCTTAACTTAGCTTAGAAAAAGCGAATGTTCTGACCACTGAGCTATCCCGTCCACAAAAATACAAAGCGCCCACATTAAAACGGTTGTATGCTTTGAAATGTTAATGTGGGGTATTGTCTTCAACTCTTACAAGCTCCGAAGCATAGTTATAGTCTGTGTTCTTTATTGAAGGATTAAAAAAAATCCTCTGAAGTCAGAGCACAGCTGCCTATCTGGTGAGGTATTTTTGACAACAGTCATGCACGCGAACATTTAATTCAGTGTGTACGTCCTCTCACTGTGATTCTTAGGTGTGATGAGTGAGACAGAGTGCCTTATTCTGGGTGACCCCTCAGGATAGCTGAGCTTAAGAACGCCTAACAACATCAACAGAAGCATTAACAGCTCGCGTTTACCAATGATTTCTTAAAAGGAAGTGATGTTATTGAGCAGAAGAGGTCAGAGAAAAATCGATAGCAGTGGGTGAGGATGGATGAGGGAGAGTAGCCAGTTTCTAGCAGTTGGTTCACAGCTTTGGTAAAATCGATAAGGATTGATAGAGGCAAATGCAGATAGGAGATAGCTGTTCACTTAATCGCTTCCTGGCATCTCTTCTTGGCACCAAGCAGTTCAATGAAATGGTGCTAGAGTCAGTTCACTTGTGCCAAAACAATAAACTTGAAGATTTTTTTGGCTGTACTGTCTTGCCAGATGGGGTTTTAGGTGGTGGGTTTGTTGAATTGATTTGTTTATTTCTTGACAGTTTTGTTCTGGTTTGTTTTGTTGTTGTTGTTGTTGTTGTTG
>JAUZNI010245289.1:0-11625 GCA_034780235.1 Concholepas concholepas | reverse complement strand
ATATATAATATAAACAGACTATCATTTTACATATGAAAATTAAAAGTGTAGGTAATATTTACATCTATTAATTACTCTCTCCTATGAAGATGCTGAAGATTAAAAAGCTATTATGTTTCATTCATGCTGGAGAATAACTACATTAGATATATAAAAAAAAGACAACAACCAAAAAACCCCCATTCTTTACAAGTAATACAAGAAATAAAACAGCAAAATGCTTCCATCCCCCATCCTTCAAATACACATACAAACATGTACTCTCTCTCTCACACGCACGCACGCACGCAGGCACGCACACACGCACGCACACACACGCACATACACACACACCCCATACATGCACGCATGTACGCGCATGCAAAGAACAAAGTAACAAAAAAGGACTATATACAGTTGAACAAAAACTGTATCACACATATATCATAATAATGATGATTATTATGACAAAGACAGCAATAACAAAGAAACAACATGTTGACACTGACAATGTGAAGATAATGTCATCATCATGGCCACCACTGCCATGATAATGACACTTATCATAATGATGATGATGATGATAACAATGATAATGATAATACATGGAAGCCAGAGAATGGCGATCAGAAGCCAATATCAATCACTACAACTTACTCCGTCTCAAATGGCAGGAACTGAACCGTGATGAGCTCTTTCAGTAACCTGAAGACACAGCCACATGTCACAATGAGACTTTTTATCAAAATATGTATAATAATGAAAATAATGATAACAACAACAACAACAATGATGATGATAATGATAATAATGATAAGAAGAAGAACAACAATATCAATAACAACAATAACAATGATAATGACAAAAACAGTATCAACAAGAAGTAGTAGTAGTAGTGGTATAGATTTATTCAACACCTATCCAAAGACTCCAGATGCTTTACAGTAGATAAAATTATGGTCTGCAGACCAATGCACACAACTAAAATAGTGAAATAGGACATTACTATAGAAACAATTTTGATATCAACAGTAACCATTCCAACCTTGTTTCATGTAATCTCACACAAATGAAAAAAAGAAATAATAGAAACCACCACACCAACAGTGATGATGATAACCAAAAGAGAATTTAGGCACAGTACGTAATGACACTTGACAAAAAATGTTACACAGAGTAACGAATGCCACAAGCAACGATGTGAGTCAGAAACATACTACAGAATAGAGTCAGTTTCAGAACAACAAGCTGAGTGACATTCCACAGCAAAGCTTTACTGAGAGACTACAATGAAACAAACTAAACATAAGAAGGAAGGTGGCAGAATGATTAAGACGTTCACATGCCGAACATGTAGACCATGAGGTTCCGGGTTTGATTCCCAGCCTTGCCCTTTCTTCCCAGTCTGACGGGAAAATCGGAAAATCAAACTGCATGTCGAGTCCTTCAGAACAGACTCTAAACCAGTCAGACCCATGTGCTTATGGACTTGTGCACGTCAAAAGAACCCATAAATGCTTATTTTATTAACCTTGAAATAAAAGACTTTTAAAAAAAAAGACTAAAAAGAAAGAAAACCCACTACAGTTAAAAATCAGAAAGAGCAAGGAGGTACTTTCAACTGTCCTGGCAAAAATGGTAGGTTCAATTCTCAACTGTATCCCAGAAGCTGGAATGTGACTACCTAAAAGGTTCACCAATGATGAACCTCAGACCTGTAGCCAAGGTGAACCTCGGAGCTCTAGCCGAGGAAGGAAAAAAAACAAACAAACAAACAACCCTAAACATGAGAAATAAAGAAGGCCAGTGACCTGGACACCTGTAGCAGACCGGCACCAAAGGCAGGTACGTTGTGCAGAAGGCTGTTGTCAATCTGGACCTGCTTACGCTGGAAGTCCAGGTACAGTTTGTTGCTTCGCCACCTTCACACACACACACACACACACACATACACACACACACAACTGTTGTCAATATACACAGAAATCAAGGTTTATCAATTAAAAGCATATCCCTTATTCCTGAGAAACCACAAAGTATTACATCAATTCCATATGCAAGACACACTGCATATAAGCTGCACAGCCATAATTGTAGTATCACTACCTGCAAACAAAAGCACAAACCTCACAAGCTAAAATGAATACAGTAATCTCTTCACACCTACAAAATTACTTCACTTTTCTTTCACTGTCATAGAACTTGCTCTTCTGCTGTTAATCAAGGATGAGGCAGGGATATCAACCAATAAACAGCAGCAAAGTGTTTCACTCCAAATAAAGCCAAAGGTACACCTTCAAGCTTAAACTGCATACGCTACAGCTGGGCGGTGCTGAACTAATACTTGTTTAAAAAACCTCCATCAAAAGAAGATAGGAATCTGAGGAAAGTGGCTAACCTGAGGAAAGCCTTGGTGACCAGGTAGCTTTTGAAGAAGGGGATGGCAGACATGGCTTTCCACAGCACGGCCTCCCTCTGCCACTGGGCCAGGGTCAAGCTTTCTGCTGGCTGGTCAGGGTACACGTGCAGCACCCCGAATGAGGTGAACACGTAGTGCTCTGGATTGATCTGTACACAACACATATATAGCAGGCATACAGTTACATACATACTTTCACATTTACATATACATATCTGTATGAAAACACACATATATGTACAGGCACATATGCACGCACATATGCACACACATGCATGCATGCACGCACACACACATAGACACACACACACACATACACACATATGCATGCACACACACTATACTTCCCAAAACTAGGATCAGACTACACAATTGCTCTAAAGCTGCCAGAATCTTCAGAAATATATACATAACAACATGTCCACTCAAAAAACAAATTTCAATATTATTCACTTAATTAGTTCACAGACCTATGGCAAAGTCAGATGCACTGGGCCTGACTTGTCAAGCGCTTAATGGCAGTACAATGCATTTTTGCTCATATGACAGACAACGGCAGTTGCTGTCTGAAGGACCCAGGTTATGCAGTTGAACATCTGCTCACCTTATTTTTAGGGACCGAGACGAGGTCGTAGGGAGTAAAGTGTCGTGATGGAGCCTGGTTGAAGTGCAGTGACTTGATTTTGCCACTGTGGTTACAACTGGCAAAAAACTGCACGGCCTCTCGCCCAGTCATCAGAGGAATCTCCACCTGGCGTACACACACACACACACACACACACACATGTGGTGATGAATACTCACTAAAAACAATAGGAAACAATTAAAAGTCAATTTCCATCTATCCCCAAAGTAAGAATGCAGCTACCTTAATGGTAGGCAAACAGTCGCATATGCGAAGTCTCGCCATTGGTGAACATTGGATCTCTAACTGTGGAATGAAAAAAGATCCTCTCCTCCCGTTTTTTATTTTGTTTTAAAATCTGTTATTGTTTCAAACATGTGTAACCTAATAATTTCTTCACAATTACCCATATCTGCACTTCTTTAAAAAAGCTAAACATATGCCAAAACAGTAAACACTGTGCCTCAGAGAAGAAAGGGGTTTTCAAATCAAGCTTTGACAACAAAGTTAAAAAGAAACAAGGAAGACTCATGGCTAAATTCCCCCTTCTCCACTGTCAGCCAACCAAACACTGTCTAGCACTCTTTACTGGTGTATCCCAAAATAGCACAGACATTGACAGTGTTTACTAGGGGAAGCAACAAGGGTTATTCTTTCATACATTTCACAGCATAAAAAAAAGAAAGGTTACTGACTACATGATCTTTCCTTGGAGTGGGTTTGGCTTTGCGAATGTATTTTGGAGTCAGGACTTTGACTGCAGTCTCCTCTGTCCTCACTGGGCCTTTTGGCTGTAACAAACAAAAACAAAAAAATGGTTGGAAACAGTTGTTGTCAATACCTTTCTCTAAAACCACTAAAATATCCCAGATAAATACATTTCAACAATGATTTATGTATGCAAGCACATACACACACTTACACACACACAAATGCACACACATGCACGCACACACACACACACACATGCACACGCGTGCACACACACACACATGCACATACATAAGTATATGTGCATACATATAAACACACACACAAGTCATACTTACACACACGTACACACGCACGCACGCACGCATGCACACACACACACACACACTGATTAATCAACATGGCTGATGTAGTAGTAGAGAATTAAATCTAGCATCTCACAATAACAACCAGTGTATTTTAAAAAGTATCGGTTATTTCATTTTCACCAATGAGTGACCACAGAATGTCAAATGATGAACTTCCTCCAACCATCCTGAATTTTCTTTAGCCAACTCAGGTACCACAGTATTGGTCAACATAATGATACAATGACATCAGGTGAGTACTCATCACCTGTTCGCAGGGTCAACTTAGATAAGAATCTTATTCATGATGGAGCAATGACAGCTTTTATTCATATAAGTAAGACACAGATCAAAGTTGAGGAAAAAAGTATGTCTTAAAATTTGTCAGATACAGTATATAAGGGAAATCTCTTTTTGAAAGATATGCTGTCATGAGCTACACATTCCTGGAATGGACTATACCTCTGCACTTACCTCCTCTGGTATATTGGTACTGAGAGCCAGAGCTGTTGTCCCCAGACAAGAGTTCCAAATACTCTCCCCTGAAAAACAGTTGTTGTTGTTTTTTTAAACCAACATTACCCACACAATAGAAGTTTGTATTGTATACTACTTTCTGTCACTGAAGATTTCTTCTCTACATGAAATTCGGGCTACTGTCCCCTGGGAGAGTGCATCACCGCAAGGCAGCACCACCTCCCCTTTTTTCCCTGTCTACATGTGAACTTGTTTCCTTATGACAGTGGCTTTTTTTCTAAAGAATGTGGCCAGGGACCACTTTCTTGTTGCTGTAATGCACTTAATGCATGTTGCACATGGGATTTCCACTTATTGTCTCTTTCAAAAGACTAGCTCACCTCTTAAGGTCTAAGGGATAGAAGGAAATTTCAAGCTCAAACAAAGATCAACCCCACACTTCTTGCTTTCTACACAGGTGCATTACCTCTAGACCACCAATCCAGTTATTAAAGTTTGAACTGATAACAAATAGTAATAACACAAGAAGAAAATAAAAGTACTATGACAACAACACCATCTGTAACAAGGCAGGAAAAAACAAAAAAACTTACGGGCAGCCATCTCAAATGCCACATTTCCCATGGACTGGCGAAGATCTCCAAAGGTAAGAGCCTGTGGTGTCACCATCTGATCATCATTCTGCAACAATAACAGTCATAACAACATTGTTGATGATACTTCTGCCACTACTATCTCAGTTACTACTAATGATAATGTGACGATAGTAATAATGGTAGCAGTAATTGTGGTAATAATAATGACAGTAAACAGAATAAAAGCATGAAATTGCATTTTCTTGAAACAAATTATGACAGTCAAGTACACACACTTGTGTGTGTGTGTGTGTGTGGGGGGGGGGGGTGCACATGCACATGTGTGCATGCATGTGTATATGTGAGTATGTGTGTACAGTTTTGTTTTATTTTGGTTTCTGCTTTTTTTCTTCAAGAAAGAAATGGAGACAAAACAATCATGCCCGAATACAGACAAGGCAGATAAACTAGGTCTTGTCTTTTTCACATTCAGTTACAACTACAAATGAGGAGGATTTCTGGCCTACAGGTTAATGTTACAGTCCAGAAGCAACAGATTTAAGACATGAATCCTGTCTGAAACTAGCACTGTTTTCCCAATAATTTTTTTTTTATCCATTCACTTGCCCATAAGTAGTGTTCAGTGTCCTGTACCTTAGGTTGCCAGTAAACAATGGTTTAACGTGAAGCACGCATGTAGCACATGAACAACAACAACCAAAATAAAATCAAGGCAACAAACGATTTGACCATGCCAAAAAAACAACGTAGAAAATCCCACTTTCAAAGTAAACAGATACTAATTTTACAGGGAAGAAAAAATTAGCAGCACACTATGGTGATATTCTCTCCCAACAGAGAGCAACTAAAATTTCACTGTGAGAAATCAGCCATGATTATAACTGCCACAATACAATACAAACAAAATGATGCTTCTTATCAAAACATGGGTGGAGTGGGGGAACTGTTCTAGCTAGAAGTGCAAACAAACAAACAAACAAACAAACCGGTGCCTCTAACCAACACATAGGCAAAACAGGAATATTGTTGTAGCTGGAGGAATAAACAAACAATCAAACGCACAAAATGGTGGCTCTTACCAAAACAAGGGCAGATTAGGATAGTTTTCTGTTTGGAAACATAAACAAGCTAAAACAAAACAAAACCAAAACAGTGCCTCTTATGAAAATATAGGCAGATCAGGGATACTGTTTTATCTGGATGAATATAAACAAACAAACAAACTAAACACACAAACAAATAAAATGGTACCTCTCACTACGATATGGGCTGAGTACACAAACAGTTCTATGTGGGAGATAAACAAACAAAATGTTGCCTCTAAACAAGACATAGACAAAGAGAAAAAAAAAAAGACATGGGCAAAGGAGAGCTGTTTGTTTTTTTGTCAAGGTGAAAACAAAATAAAAAACAAACCAAACAAACCGAATGGCGCCTCTCACCAAGACATGAGCAGAGTAAGGGTATGTGCCGTCTGGCAGTTGCAGCATGGCAGGTTTGCCCTTCTTCTTGGCCAAGGTGGCAGAGGGAGAAGGCAGAGAGGTATGTCTGTTGGTGTTGACATCACCAGTCCCCAGGCAATAGTCTCGCACTGTCAATGTTCCCTGCCTCCGGATGATCTCCATTTCCTGGGGTTTATATCACAGTTGTTGGGGTAAAAACATACACAGTTTAATTCATCAAAATTGGTCCAGGCCAAAAGCTTTATCAGCTAAGTATCCAGGCCTACAATAAAACGTTATGCTTTAAAATGTTATGTGGGTATTTTCTTCATCTGTGACAAGCTTCTAGCATAATAGTCTGTATCCTCCATTAAAGGAGGGAAAATCCTCTGACGTAGGACCATGACTGTCTACATGGTGAAGTATTTAAAAAGAGCCAAACATGCACACTTCTTTCCCAGAGTGTACTCTCATAGTGATTCCCTGGTGTGATGAGTGAGACATGAATACATACTCTAGGTGACTCCTAGAGTGTTCAACAACACACTCATTAAAACAAAGGTTTACTTGAATCACAAAAGAAAATATGTTTAATGTGAAAAAAGGGTTACTTTGATATTAGATTTAACCTGAATCAAACGTATATATTTGGGGTGAACTTCAACATCTATTTAAAAGTAGTAAGGGGGAGAGAGAGAGAGAGAGAGAGAGAGAGAGAGTGTGTGTGTGTGTGTGTGTGTATGTGTGTATGTGTTGTGTGCACATGAATGCATTTGAGTGCATGTGTACATGCTTGTTCCTAGTGCTTGACACAGACAAACAGGCCAGTAGACAGACCGGCACACAAATGGATAAACAGACGGCTGCACAGACAAATATACAGCCAGAGAGAGAGATGAAATAGATGAACATACAAGACAAGAAAACAGACAGGGAAATGAGACAGACAGACAGATAGACAGAAAGAAAGCAGACCAAATGGCTAACCTCAGGAAAGATTCTGTTGAGATGCTGCTCCACTTGCAGATCAAACAGCCGCTTCTGATGCAACTGGGTGTGATGCAAGATTCTCTCCAGGTAGTGATGGAACTGCACAGACAGTACAACAGTTTTCTCATGCGTAAAAACAAGCAACAAATATGCTACATATAAACTGAAACTTTAACCCTCTTTTATCCCTGTAAACTCATGAATAACAATCACAATCTCTGACTGCATCAAACATAGTATAAAGTTTTTATCACATCTTCATTTAAAGCAGAATAACTTCCATGAATTAAGATATCATTCAACCTAAATCAGTGATTCACAAGCATTTTGATAATGAAAATCATTTTCCTTACAAAAACATGATCTGAAATTAGAAAGAATATTTTTATCAGTAAAATACTTTTCACCAGTCTTTAAGTCACTTCATTAAGTTTGCACTTCACTAAAACTAAAGCAGTTATAACATACAAATGCACACAAGCGTACAGACACACACACACACACACACACACACACACACACATCTCTTGACTGATAAAACAGAGTATGAGTCAAATTCTGAAATCATAAAGTATATATTCAAAAGCATCAAAAACACTCAACACCATACCATTTACTTTGCTGACTACTTTCTAATTGTCCTGTCTATTCTTAAAATAGATCACACTGTTTCCTAAAATAACTTATGACAGAAACAATTTATCAAGGTTATAATACTTTACTTCAGCATTTTCTTGCCTCATAAAGTAACAAAAAGTGATCAAAGGCTTTCAAAGGAGAGCAAAGAAATCATACCACCCTAATGTGGTCTGTTTACAATAAAATGCAGAACACTGTAAACTTTTCAAACAAAACTATACAACTGTTATTTGCTATGATTGCAATGCTTATATTTTTTTTAAAAATAGGGTGAAGAGTATTGAAAAATATTACATGAGCTAGTTAAAAATGTATGTTTTCTTAGTGTGCTTAGCTTCATGTATTATATGTGCATATAAATCACACATATGACATGTATGTCTGTTTTGATCTTTAAGTCGTCCAGTTAAAGCATCATACCTCAGCTCTGGTCTCAAAGTAGTCCAGATAATCTTGAAAGTCCTCCAGGATTTTCAACACATCACACAGGTAAGCCCATGCCTCTCGACTGCAAGAAAGAAAATAAATGTTAAAAAGCCATGGGAATATCACACATACTAAGGAAATTACAGAACTATGCTTGAATGACAACCTGGTCATCCAAAAATTGTGATTGATAAAACATATTTGATGTCAATAGTGATGTTCAAACATATCATGTTATGATATAACACTGACAAAACTTGTGTTAAATATAGAAAGTCAAGTTCAATACATAGTGGCCTTACATTTCAATCAACCTCATTTCTTATATTTCTTTTCCTTTTTTTTTGTAATGTGTGTGTGTGTGTATGTGTGTATGTGTGTGTGCGTGTGCATGTGTGTGTGTGTTCGTGCATGCGTGTGTGCGTGCATGCATGCGTGCGTGGGTGCGTACATGCATGAGTGCGTGCGTGCGTGTCATACACATGGATGATCTATGTCTGTACATGATACACAGCATAATACGTTGTTGATATTTGTTGTTACCTGTCTTGCTGCAGAGTGTTGATGAGGACAACTGTCAACTCCTGCTTCAGACTCATCACATCATCCTCATTCACATCCTCATGCTGCGCTACACACCTGCTGATGCTGTTCAAAGAAGAAACAAACAAACAAAATGAAAACAAACAGTTTTCTTTTTATAATATTTGGAAGAGGAGGATAAATGTCCCTCAAACAATAACTTTTTTTTTGACGGGGTATTTGGGTAGAATTTATACTTTTTTTAATATATATTATACTTAGAATTACTATAACTACAAAGCTGGCACACGTAGAATATTCAGTTACCATTCAGATATAGAAAAAGAACAGTTTAACTTCAAAAAAATTTATCTGGACTTGAAATTATACAGCTATACGTCTAAACTCCAATTTTTCTTCACTCTAGCAAATGGAGGATCATATTGGTGTCACTGGGTGGGGCGGCTAGCGCTGTACCCTGTAATGCCAACAGGTGAGACTACAAAAGGTTCACACAAATAATGTTAACCTCTCAGTGCTCCATGACAGCAAAAGCTGTCATATTTGTGTGTGTGCCTAAACGTGCCCCATAACAAGAAAAGACATCATCACTATGATAAAAATCCTTCTTGCTTTATCTTTAGATCATAACTTTTTGAAACACACAGTAATAAGTCTACACATAGTTTTCATGGCCTTCTGGATTTAATCATATTCCAAAGATCAAAGTTATATTTTTGTTGATTGTTATCTGAATTCCTATTGCTGAACCAAAATCCTACGAGCAAATAGCTGTCAGTAAGCATGAAATGGGCATAGCAGTGAAAGGGCTAAACAATAATATACTTGAGTGAGACAGAAGGAGAATACAAGAGTAACTTACTTTTTGCGAATACCAGCAGCCCATTCTGAAGCCTGTTGCCTGGGGGTCGGTGTGTGAAGGCGACCAGACATGGGAGACACCAGACTGCTGCGGCCTTCTTGCAGACGTGGCAGATGTTCCGTGCCTCCATTCTGGGGGCCGGCATGCATGCCTGAGGCCATCCCCCCACTTCAACACTCAACACCCACCTTGCTGCTTCCTTTTGGTAAGATTTCTTTTCTACCTGGAGAGAACACATTTTTTTTGTGTGCAAATCATTGTGTATATTATGAAAAATAAAGAAATTATAGCTAAGATTTTACTTCATTTCATCAGATAACACAATCCCGAAATAATGAACCATAAAACTTAAAAGCCAATCATTCAACTCCAACTAAATGTACACTAAAGAAATTGAATAAAAGTTTGCCTGACTCTGCTAAAGCAAATATCAGAAAAAAAACCCTTTCCATCAAAGTCTTGAGGCCAACCCATCTGCTACCAACTCAACTTGAGGTCATCTCATCTGCCCTGGCATTTATCAGGGTAACATTTTAAGGACCCGCCTTACTTGTATGATTTAGAATACACCAAATAATGAGATATTATCGATATTTTACATTTGCTGATTTAACAAAAGCACAATATCATGGAGAAGTTTATATAGAAGCAAACATCTCCTCTAGGGGAATATAGATAAACCAGCTCAGTGGACAAACAGCAGGGTGAATCAAATCCAATGGTGATAAGAGAAAAATTATTGAACTTACTCATCTGGGAAATAGAACATCTAAATAATAACTATGCTGCTCATAATGAAGAACTGCAAGAACCTACTGAAAAAAAACACTTTAGGTATGCTAGTCTTACTTTTGAAAGTCATCTAATTATCTAATGCAATTTGACTTGACTAAAACTTGTAAAAGCCAACATGACAGATACAACACTCTATTTAGTGTAACTTCTTTCAGACCAAAGACATTCTGGTGCTCTTGTTTAAATCTTTAGTAAGACCAACCAATAATGTGGTATAGTCTCCTTATAATCTATGGAAACATGTAACTGTAATAAAGAGTATTCAAAGAAGATCATTTGGTAAAGAGACTATAGGAGAAACCTTGACTATGAAGAAAGACTGAACATTCTTGAACTTCCAGACCATGAGTATCGGAGTGTTTGAGGAGATCTGATTGAAATATATAATTCTTTGTAATTGCTGTGATTTTTATAATAATAATAATAAAATATAAAAATCAACTATATCATGAGTATTATATGGCAGCTCTTACGTTTTGGAACATCTTCTACTCTTAATCAGGCAATTTACATCAAACTAAAAATATTGCCCTTTTTTTCACTAACACAGCAACAGTTAACAGTCATTGGAATGATTTGTTTTTTTAGCTTAACATTGTCAAGTGCTGCAAAATAATGATGATGACAATGATGATGATATTGATAATTATATCAATAATAATAATAACAACACTAATGATATTAAAGATAATATTCATAATCATGATGATCTTGATAATGAGAGACCATTTATTGAGCACATGTATATCCATAAAGCTTGAATCCCTGTATTGT
>JAUZNI010244180.1:0-11632 GCA_034780235.1 Concholepas concholepas | reverse complement strand
GTTGAATGCAAGCGCTTTGATTTGTTTTTACAAGATATAGCGCTATATAAATTCCATTTATTATCATTATTATTATTTTGAGTTTGCTTAGTGCCTTACCAGCAAATCTGATACTATGTGCCCGAAACGTATATGGAGAGAATCGTGACTGTTAGAGGTTAAGAGACAGATAGAATGAAGAAGTGTACCCCTTCTCTCAACACGATCAAGTAAAACGTCGACTGTGAGGGTATGGGAACTATATGTGTGTGACTGGTTATAGCACAACTCACTTATCTCTGCCTGCTTGTACACAATGGAAAGATTGCCTATGGGGAGGTGAGGGTGTGGGGGAGGACAAAAGGGTGTTGGAGGGGTGGGTAGGGGTGGAGAATATTTACGTATCGTTTTCACGTTCGATCTATCCGGTTTTGTTGAGGAAATTTTCGGCAGGCCTGCTGTTCATTTTAGTATACATGTTTCTGGTCGAGTAAGAATTTCTTTCACACTGTATTTCTGTCTGTCTGACTATCTGTCACCTTGCTCGCTCGCACACACGCACGCACGCTCACCCGCGCGCGCACACACACACACACGCGCGCGCGTGCTCACTCGCTCACACACACGCACACACACACACGCACGCATGCGCTCGCTCATATACACACACAATACACACAACACACACACACACTTAGGTCACAATAATAGTTTGTTACTTCTTTGGGTTCTCCTTGAATATGTATGTTGTCTGCTGCTATTTCATGTGTGCCATGTGTGTTTTAAGATAATTTAGAGATTATTCATCAAGTTTAGTTTCATTTCACCTGCTTCAAATTCTTCAGGAGGCAAGATAAGCTCGCACTAAGTGTAATAAGCTCGAACCTCAGGTTTGATAGCTTTTCAATGTAGAGTTTTCTTGCGCCCATCGGTTGAAGTTACAGCATTCCTGCGGCATCAGCGGTTTCCGACTTCTATTGATACAGTTGTGAAAAATCGGCTGGGCGTCAAGCCAAAACCAATCATGATTATGATACAATCACGACGTGATAAACAACAACAGTAATACTGTTACTAATATTGATATTGATGATGATGATGATGATAATGATAATGATAATGGTACTGATGATTGTAAAGGCGATAGATATCGCCGCAGTCTTTTCCAGTTCCCAGCCTTCTGGCTACAGTAGAGCTTGCTTTCGGTCCAGCTGAAGAAGTAGCTTAAAGTGGCGAGACCTTCTGTCAGCATCCCTCTTAAGAGTGGATACCTCTCTAAATATTTGTTGTTGTTGCATCTTCACCAAGATTTGTTTTTCTTTAAAGGGGAGTGCAGGTTGGTATGCTAAGAGCTTGTCATGGCTGAAGACAATCTCAACATAACATTTTCATGTAGGCCTCGGCACACAGCTTAAATCAGAAACTGACACAGCTTTTGGCCTGGGCCACTCTCTATATTGTATTTTCGTTAAATTTCGCATAGATTTCTTTATTTCAAACATGTGATGTGCTGCTAGTTGTTCTGCTATCATTTCAGTCCGTCACATAATTATAATTGTTTGATTGTCCGGTGCTCAGTAATTCTTAAGAGCAAAGGGGTAGACTTAAGTGAGAATTTAAGAAATTAATGATCAAAGTATTCTGTACGATTCCCAGCAATGAATAGGTCTTGGTGTCAGTTACTGAAATCATCTACCAGTCAACCTTAGAAAAGTAACTGTAAAGTTAATTTTTTGGACTTATTAGCATCCATTGCATTTTTCACCTTTCGCCCCTTCCCACTCTTTTAAACTTTAAAAACAAATCCTACAAGAGGCATGCCTACGTGAACATACACATGTCTAAACATGTGAACATACACATGTCTAAACATGTGAACATACACATGTCTAAACATGTGAACATGTGAACATATACAATGTCTAAACATGTGAACATACACATGTCTAAACATGTGAACATACACATGTCTAAACATGTGAACATACACATGTCTAAATCACCTTGTCCTAAATGAACAAACAGGTAATGAGGAGAAGTCTTTCGTTGCCATGTCTTCTTGACCAAAGTAGTAAGACGGTGAAGGCGCCATAAATCCAATCACAAGTGCAGCGTAATCAAGCATGAACATACCGTGAGATCAAAATCTAATAACCTCCTAGACATCAAAAGTGAGATTTTCCTGTTCATCAGCACTGCTTTATTATTATATAAGTCTTGATACCGACATCTAGGCCTACCATTTTACACAAGCCTACACAGCACTGCATGAAAAGTTCAGGAGAGTGGAGGGAAATTCTGAACGGGGTGACCCTGTCAACACTGGTCTTGGTCTCTCAGTCCCCAATCTGTGGCGAACACCACACTCAAAATGTTCAGTGTAGCGTGCAATGCTCAGACCCCTAGTAGGGCCTTTGCCGGCTCTGACTGCATTGACAGACATTTCAGCTGGGGGTATACTCGAGTTATCTAAGGGTTGTATAGTGTGCTAATAATATATCTAAAGATTGTATAGTGTGTTAATAATATTTGTCAATAGAGATTTTCTGACTTTCATAAAGGAGGAGTTCTGACTATCAGAAATTCAGAGCCTCAGGTAATCACAAATGCTATGTCAGCGCTATAATCATATAAACCTTATATCGCCGATTATGACATACCTGTCAATTCGATCTACGATGATCGATGACTGACAATGTCAAACCACACTAGAAACATGTACTGACTGGTTAGAGGGAAAAAGAGAATGAAATAAGAATGAAACGCACTTAACAATAGTTATTTGCAATACTTCTACGAAAAAAGAACTGAGCTGCAAATAGATTTTAAGTAGGCCCCTATGCCTCTGGCGTAGACTTACGTAAATATTTAGTGCCCAAGCAAAAATAAAACTGCAACTAAATGTTCAATTCATTAATTTTCATGTAGGTTATAACCTCACAGGCCATACTTATCAGGGCTATTACCCTGTTTAAATAATACAAACTTACGTGAACATTTCCTTTAAGTTCAGTTGAAATAAACACACACCAATCCACTCAGATATCGAACATTGTCAACCTTAATTACGTAATACCTCAATGGAACCAGCCACCACGGCGCAGTGGTTAGCGCCTTGTGTTACATACTGGAAGGTCGCAGGTTCGCATACCATAAGAGACATGGAGATTTTTTTCGGATTCTGGCCAGCTCCTACTAAGAGTGAGTTTGGTATGGGCTCAATGGGAAGACTGGAACCACACAGTTGAGTTTCATCCACTTTTCGGATGCGAGTTTGAGAGTGTTGTTCAAATTACTTGATCAAAACTGCCGGTGTCTGTATCTCCGGGGCCCCGTTGACGCCGGAATATATCACGAAAGGAAGGTAGATTACAGCCCGGTCAATAAGACTCAAAGCAGATGCACTTCCATACCAGCATCTTCACATCATTCTCAATCTCACTGATCATCATGCAATGGAAGAAAAATGTCTCTGAGGCAGACTGGACAAAATAATGACCTTCCTGGTAACACCATGACACTTAGCTGTGTCAGCAATGCTACAGATATTATCAGAGATAATGTATCGTTCAGCAGCACCGACATCGAATGGAGAAGCATCTCTGGATGTAGGCCTAACACTGAGATCCTGCAATCTTGCATAACTGTGTGCTATGCATGTTGTCAGTTCCTGTGACACCTCCTCTAATGGCACTTGACGGAAACCAAAGTGTTGCAATCCAGTTTGGTGAATAGGCCTACACGACAGTCAGCGGAGACTTTCAGCATGGGCAACAGCATGGTCTGTCTGTCAGCAAGAGTGCTTAACATGATTCTCTCTCCATTGATAGTTTTAGTCAGGTTGCTCTCATGACGTCAGTGAAGAAGTTGCCATCAAGTTACTGATAAAGTAAGCCTATAGCGATTAACTTTCAATAGGTTAGCTGCAGGGGAGGGGACAGGCATGTATGATGTATGTTTGAAGAAACACCCCCTCCCATATTTAAAAGAAAAAAAGAAAGAAGGAAAAAAACGAGGTCTAAAGTTACACAGCAACCTCGATGCATAAATAGGCCTAACTATCAGAATGGACTGTTTTGATTTTACTCTCTCTCTCCTTCTGTCTGTCTTGCTCTCTCTTTCTCCGACCCTCACACACACACATACACACACGGACGAACAGACGGGCGCGCGCGCGTACCGTACACTAATACATACACACACAAACACACCGGCAGAGCACGCGAGTTCATTAAAGTGCCATTCATGCCATGGCTGCCGCATCCGCCTTTAACTGACACGGAGGTAAAGAACTACACACTAAACCATTTTTGATTTTTAAACTGATCTGCCGAACTCGCGCTGCTACTGCTGAAGTGCACAAAAGAATTTTGAAAGCTAGTGTTCTGCTTGTTGAGAAAACCCCCAGGCGGTCTTCCACAGACCCTGGGTCCGCTAGAGGGCGGCCTGCTGACAGTTCTCGCACTTGAGAGTGGCGCGCGCAGCCACTGGAAAGACAAGTTGGCGTCTGCGGCAACGGTGTTGATATGGCAGTATTGAGGTGGGTCTCTAACTTTTCGTGCCTGTTGCGAGTTGCAGTCTCGATCATATTTTCTACAAGAATTTTGTGGTAGGACAATTTCATGTCTACAGGTTTTATCGAAATTATTGATCGCTGGAAGTGTATTTGTGTGTGTACGAAACTTAGCATGAATGCGATGTTGGGGCTTCTTTGTCAAGTTTGTGGGGCAGCTGTGTGTTGCGTGGAACCATTTCACGCTGAGTTTCACATCTGGCACCGCCGATCTTTCTTAGGATCTGAAGCATGAGGGAGAAGATGAGGGATGTACAGTGCGTTAGCTTGTTGAATACTGGCGATCACCGATTTGAGTAGCGTGTAACTCGAAGGCTGTTTTTTGTGTGCGAGACAGCAACTTTCATTTTGCGTGCTGTCGGTCTGTTTTTACAATCAACAAGCCAGTGCTTGCTGCTTTCTTTTTCGCCACTAGCGGCGAGGTTGTGAATGAATACACGTGTGCTAGTTTATTATCAATACATATTGTCGTCGCCCATAAAGGGACGAACATATCTGAGAGATCTTGGTTGAGTTGATTGTACAAAAACACACCCAAAACCACAATCGTGGACTGGAAGTTTCAGTGTGCGGTGTCTGTGCACATTCAACAGCAGTGAAAGAAGTGCATGCGGCGCATACAGTGCCAACGGGAAATAGTCGAGAGGGGTTACAGGAAGCTATATAATTAGAGCATAAAGAAACAGTTTGTGATGTGTGATCAGAAACTGACAGGCCTACATTAAAACAAAGTGTGACCAACACAATAGAGTGTGTGTGTGTGTGTGTGAAAGAGAGAGAGAGAGAGAGAGCACTTGTTCTGGTAGGCTTTGTTATAAAATGAAAGGGAAGGCTTGCTTGTGTGTTCCATTTCCATTACACATCAGAATCAGTGTAAGGCTATTCTAAATGAAACTGAAAGTGAGTGGGAAATGAAGTTTATTTCTGTGTTTATGGGAACTACTTTTTGATAAAAAGAAATGTGAGAGCGTTATGAAAGGTAATTATAGCTGTGTTTCTGTGCACTTTGTGTTTGTCCACATCCATTACCTAAGCTACTCTCACACACACACACACACACACGTACACACACACACACACACACTCAGGCACCCACCCATGTACCCATACTCTTGCCCCTTTTGCCTATTGTTATTTTGAGTGAAAGACATGAAACTGAGGAACACACACACGCACGCACGCACGCACGCACACACACACACACACTTACGAGATAGCCTGGTGGTTAGAGTGTTGCGCTCGCAATCTGAAGGCCCAGGTTTGAGCCACCATTGAGACACCTGTTCAACGAGATTTTTCCCCTGGAGTTAACATCAATGTGGACTCCACTCCCCTGAAAGTCCTTCAGATGAGACTCCAGTCTATAGTATGATAGTATAAACCAAGATCGTGTGTGTGAACACATGCAGAATGTATTGTGCACACATTAAAACCTGTTCCACCTTTGAGAAGAGTAGGCCATTGTGTGCTGGTGGGAACGGATGATAAAATCTACAAAACAGCATTCACATAGGGACTGGAGGTAAAAAACAAAAAAACACATGCGTGCTTATTCCATTTTCCTCGAAGTTAATATATAATTAAATTTATGGACACATTTTGATGTGCAAGACGTAATGCTAATTAAGAAAAAATTACTGAAGTTAATGAACATGCTATTTATTACTAGTATGACTTCAACGCCTTTACTGTGGTTTAAAAAAAAGCAATATTATTTAATCAGTCTGTACATCTCATGCAGGGTATAAGCTGTTTGTTGGGTTAGTTCTACTAGAATACACTGAGTGAATACATTTGCACAGTATAATTTCAGTGTGTGATATTGATATTCTAGACATTCACTTATGGTATGCCTCCCCACATGTCACTCAGCCACGATTGTGTGTGTGTGTGTGCGTGCGTGCGTGTGTGCAGAGAGAGAGAGAGATATATATATATATATATATATATGTATAACATAGATGTGAAAGGGAACAGCTGAGGCTGCTAAAGTTAGGAGCAGACACACAAAAATGGCAATTGAAACTTGGCATCTAAGCAGAAACATTTGAAATGTTTTAGCTAAATTTTTGTTCAGAAAACACTTTTTGTGACTTTTGAAACAATTAATTACTTTAGTCATATAATTTTCATGCCTTTGGACTTTGGTGAATGCTATGTGTTCAAATAATGTACAAGTGAGCCTCATTATGCAAAGCTTGTTGTAGACTGAAGTTGAATTTTTCTATATCGTTTGGTGATAAATGAATCAAGAACAACAGTGGATCCTGGATGTGGTCCATGCAAGACTGAACTCAAAGGATTTTACTGATTTCATGCTCTTATGGCAGAAAAAAAAAAATCTGAAAAAAGTGCATCCTCAGTCACAGTTTGGGTATCCAGCTTCTATCATTTTTGGTCAGTTGATTAGGCTGTATTCAGTCTTTGAGAAGCATAGGCTCTTATTCTTAATCAGTTTGTGACTCCTGTATTGGAAATGACAAAAACTGAGTTTTTGTATCAAGAGGTATCAAAGTAGGCAGGTTGAATGAACATCCAGTTTCTTTCACTGATATTTCTTTGCAGCTTTCTGTACCGTTACATGAATTACATAGAATCTGTCCCCAAAAAAGTGTCAAGTTTGTTTTATTAGCACATATTTTGATTTGAATATCTATTTTTGTTTTTCATCTTTACATGTTCTATCCCTTAAAATAGAGTGACTGAAATTTTCTCATAACAGGTGGTAAAATAAACATGGGCTGAATTGTGCAGGATAGGGATGGGTGTGAGAACTGTGTCAGCTGTCTCACGTTACAGAGAAAGGAAGCTTGTTATGCCTTTTTCTCCCCTCCTTTCCTTCTGAAGTACTTTTTGCTGTGATGTTGTGTTCTGAACTGGAGAACAACTTTTCAGTTTAGGTTAAGGCTTGAAGCATTCAAGTTCAGTGCTTTGACTAGGTTCACCCCCCAGAAGTGTTGAATAAGACAGATGCTTTTCTTACATGCGATGCAGTTGTATTTCTTGTGAGATCTTTGTACAAATGAAATAGAAAATATATAAATTTTCTCTTCTTTACTGTGAACAGACTGTGAAGTCAGAGCTTTAGATGAGCAATGTTAAAGACCAAGAGAGAGAGAGAGAGAGAGAGCAAAATCAATTGTCTTTGAGATGCAGTTAGAGGTTTAGTCATTGATTTAAAGCGCTAGTGAATGTTACAATTTATTTATAATAATTTCAAACAACAACAACAATCCCCTATTTCCCTCTTTCCCATATTTGCTCTTCTTAAAATTAAGGTATTGATTTATGTGATGACAGTAAAGACTTATGAGGGCACAAATCAATCAATGTGACAGAATGAGACTTTGTAAAAGAGTATGCAGGCTTTAAAATTTTTTTTTTTACAAGCATGATTTAAAGTTTGGCTACTCTGTTCAAATCTGTTAGTGGGTGTTCAGATATAACACCATATATATGTATAGTGATAGGTATTGATTAATAGCAGATTTCTATTTTATATATATTTTTTAACTTGGGGTGAGCACATATCCCTTGTTAACTATCATGAGATACCTATCATAAAATTAGATCATAGATGGAATAATGTGTGGGCGCAACTGTAAGTACAGGATAGGTTCAGATGGGATGGGGTGGAAAAAATGCAAAATGACCTAACCCAGTGTAATGACTTATTATTCCTTTTGAAGGTATTTGGAGCAGCTTAGATGAGTGCTGATATAACGGCCTTCTCACAGTCCACAACTCTTTTCATGTCACACTGTTTTGTAAGCTCAGCGAGTTAGTCATGTGCATACTGGTTTGGTTCCAGTAATCTGTGAGATTAAGTATTCGTGGTTTGAACTTACTCAAGTGTATAGAATTACTCCCTTGTACTACTCTAACCAGCTTTTCTCCTGTTGTAAGAGTGGTCAGCATACACGCCGCCTGGGGTTCTTTTGTTCGTTTACAGTACTGGTCATTTTCACATCTTGTGATACTGGTTAATGTTTGTAAATGGTAGCTTGGTCACTAGAAGTAGAACCACACTTTATTCAATAGTGACATAAACAGTATCTGAATAGGTAATTACTAATAGATACTTGCGAATGTCTTTAATAATATAAATACTAAATACCTTAAAAAGACTAGGCAGTTTTTGAAGGAGTGGTGTGTGGGTACAAAGCCATGGAGGGAGGATTGGTGTTAGGAAAAATGAAAAGAAACAAAAGAGTAACAAACAATGTAGGGAAACAAACAAATTGTTGCAGTTAATCAAAGATGGAGTATTAACATGTAAAAATCCTAAAATGTACTCTTATTCATGAATATAAGTAAAAGTGTATATTTGTACTTTGGATTGTAAACATAAAATTACATTTGTATTTAGGGTTTTCGTACTGATCTCAAGTCTGAAAACAGTGAAATAAGTTAACATGTTTAATGTAATTGGGTTGTCATCACTCTACCCATCCTCAGTTTTGTTACACTTTATACCACCAGCTTATATGATTTTAATTAATAATCAAGCACTTGAGTAGAATATGTTATAAGAGAACATGTGAGAAAGAGCATGGTTTCATTTTGCTCACACTTGGTATATTCATGCAATCAAACTTGCATGCCTAAGTAAATGCATACATGTTTGCACAGACAGACAGACACTGAAACAGACACGGGACGGACAGACAGACAGACAGACAGACACACACACACACACACACACATGCAGTTTCTCTCATACACAATTGAAATTCACATTTACAGAAGTCTGAATCTTTAAATTGTTTGGTAAATTGTTTGGTCATATGTTTTATATACACTTTTATATAAATGTGCACTGTAAGAGACATGGTACAAATTTCTAGGTAATAACGTTTTAAGCTCACATTCATACTTATATATATACTCTCACCTGCCCATGCATAAACTTACAAATTACAAAATAAAAAAAATGGATTCACACATATATATATATATACCACAGAAGGGATGGTGCGCGCGCACACACACACACACACAACCATTTTGCTTTTGTTCATTCATAGTGCCATTATCACAATAATTTTGTAAGTTCCTCTACACAGTTCATTGCTCAAATCATATCTGAAACAAAATCAACACAAACTAATTCTTACTTAACAAGTTATAAAAAGAAGATACAGTTTGTGTAGACTTGTCATATAGGGTTAATGAAATTTGAAAAAAAAAATTGGTTGTTGTTATATGAATTTATTTCTGTGTCAAAGCAAAAAACCTCTGCACTTTTTCAGTAATATTGGAAGCGAAAGTTAAAGCTTGCTCTCTCTCAGTAGAGCTCTGGAAGTAACAGTCTAACCAGACAGGCAAGACAACCGCAGTGTCAGTAAGCAATATGTGCTTGCCTCCCTTCCCCTAGTACTGAGTCTCGGGTCAGTCATAGTGTCAACAGTTCCAAGGGACAGACTTGTGGATTGTCTGGTGCTGGGAGTGGTACTTTACTTTGGAAGTATTGTAAATGGGTGTGCTGTTTACCCTTCAGATCTGCAGGTTGTGATTATGGATTATTGTTGACCCTGGTGAAATTTGACCGAGTTATTTCTAGGCTAGACACTGTAAAGGATTGTCAGAAGATTTCTTGAGTGGAATGGAACAGAAGGAACTGATTTTGGTGGAACTGATTTTGGTGCGTGTGTGTGTGTATGTGTGTGTGTGTTAAGTAGAGAGAGTTTGTAAAATATTTTTTTTATTTTTTTTTCTAACTTTTCATGTTTTTGTTATTGTTACATTCTGTATGTGATGCACAATTATGAGATCTGTTTTTATTTAATGCTTTCATCTAAACAGTTTATATGAAACAGATTTTGAATGTTATAAGTACTACTGGGATACAGTTTGTCTGAAACAGTTTTAAATGTTATTACTGGGATACAGAACTTTTGATCTATCAAAATAAAACATAAGAAAAGTAATGAAAGAAAGAAAAAAGATCAATTTGCTCTGTCCACTAAGCTACAATTTAAAGATTTATTTATCAATTACCGTGTTCATTCTGTTATAGCTTGATTGTACTTGCATTTATGTAATGCTATCTGAAACCAAACAACAGATGTGTATGAAATTGGCATTTAAAAAATCTTATTTGCAAGTTTATTTATTTATCTATGGCTTTATGCATTTATTTTTCATTTATTTCTGGATCTTTTTAAATTAATAATGGCTTCTGGTAAGTAAACTGTACAAAGCCCCCCAGAAAAAGAGTACTGTTGGAAGGAATTAACTGATAAAAAAAAAAGGAATGATGCAGAAATGCTATCTGATTTTATTCTTATTTATTGTTGTGTCATACTCTTTTTTAATAACCAAAAATCATTTATTTAGACAAATAAAAACAAACAAAAAAACAACAACAAAGTAGAAGAATAATATATTCAGTCAACCAACATATGGTTTTGTGCAAAGAGCATTTTACTTTTATTCCACTTAATTATTAATTTGGCAACTTTCCATGTTTTCAGATGTTGCTGGGACTGACACGCCATGAAAATGTGACGTTGCCTTGACAAGCGTGCTTCGGATGGATTTAGGACAGTGACAATGTTCATTCATCCCACATGACTTGCAACATTTACACTTATCAAGCCGTTGCTGGGATCAATTGTGATTAGTGCTGTGTGCTTACTACACATTTGAGGATGGATCGTCATGGGTCGTCCAGTTCTCAGGCCTCCCAGCCGAGTGATGGGTCTGTGATTGAATCTCCACGTGGAGTAGGTGGACGGCTGGGGGGTTCTGCCGCAGCTGGCGGAATTCAGAACATCATCCAGGGCCTGCAAGGTGAGTAGTAAAACTGTGTCATGAGTTTGTAAATTAAGCTAAAATGAAATTAAAAAGGATGATAAGTAAAAGAAGCATAGCAGAATGAAGAACATATGATACACCCACCCACACATTCACTCATGCATGCACGCATATGCACACACACATGCATATGCACACACACACATGCACTAAGATTCAATGATTGGCAGAAAATGTAATCTGACAAAGTTTGGACACATTTCAGGTTTCTCAGTCATGCAACTTAGTGATTCCCAAAGTCGGAATGCAGCTACCTTAATG
>JAUZNI010244179.1:0-15943 GCA_034780235.1 Concholepas concholepas | reverse complement strand
TAGTTTTATATAAAATTTCAAGGTAAACCTATCTTACCATAGTGCTAAAAATCATTCACTAGAGATAAACAGCTCAGCAACTTATTTAGCTAATTAATAGAGATAAAATCACCTTAAACCTAGTTTTATATAAAATTTCAAGGTAAACCTATCTTACCATAGTGCTAAAAATCATTCACTAGAGATAAACAGCTCAGTAACTTATTTAGCTAATTAATAGAGATGAAATCACCTTAAAGCTAGTTTATTATAATGTTAAAATATTCATTGTAGGTAATGGTTTAGTACTAAAAAAAATAAAAAGGAGGTAGCAAAATAAATTCATTTGCAGCCCCTATTAGTCTTGTAATCATTACCCCTGCTTTTTTTTTTGCTTAGCAAAAAAGCAGGGGTAATTATTATAAATTATTATAGGTGCTTATGTAATTATGTTTGTCAAATTTTAATTTATCTTTGTTAAGTTTTATTATAATTTATATGTTGGTCTGGTAATGGACCATATTATTGTTATTTTATAATTAAGGTTTTATTCTTGCTTATTAAAATTTATTTAATGAATGTTTTATATGTTAATTTTTGTGTATTAGATTTTAATTATAGATTGATTAATTATCTTGCAGTATTAAATATTATTAATCGAGGGTACTTGGAATTAGTAATTTATGTAGTATTGGTGAATATTGTGCCAGCTACCGCGGTTATACAATTAATACAATTGAATTATATTAGTTAAATTAAGTGAAAATGTTTTATTTAAATCTAAATCTAAATTTATATTTTTAGGGTGAAATATTTAAATATAAATATGTTTATTTTAATTATTTGAATCTTTTAAATCTTTTTTTAAACTAGGATTAGATACCCTATTATTTTAGATGTAAATAGTTATAATACTTGAGTAGTAGTAGTTATAGACTTGAAACTCAAAGAATTTGGCGGTATTTTAGTCTCTTTAGAGGAATCTGCCCTATAATTGATAATCCACATTATATCACTCTTTAGTTAGTAATAATCAGTTTGTATACCGCCGTTATCAGAATATTTTATTAGAATATTAATGTTCATTATTTCTATTATAATTTATTTCAGGTCAAGGTGCAGCTTATATTGAAGTAAGAGGTGGATTACAATAAATTTATTTAAACGGGTTATAGCTTGAAATAAGTTATTTTAAGGTGGATTTAATAGTAAATTTAATCAATATTCTAAGTTGATTATGCTCTAAAATATGTACATATCGCCCGTCGCTCTCATTACTTAAGTTGAGATAAGTCGTAACAAAGTAGACTTACTGGAAAGTGTGTCTAGAAAGTGATTTCGAAATTAGAGCTTGATTTATAAGCATACCATTTACACTGGTGAGATAATTGTGCAATTCAATTTGTTTTGATAGTATTGGTTTAATTTTTATTAAGTTTATTAATTTATATTTGAGAAATATCTTTAATAGTTTTAGTATAATTTTTATTGAAATAATGATTTAATTTATAGTTAATTATGTTGTGAAATATAGTTTGAAATATATTGAGAAGGTTTTTGATTATAAGTAGATTTTATTTATTGTACCTTTTGTATCAGGGTGTATTAACATATTAATAGTTATTCTATTTATCTCGATTTAATAAGAGTTAATAATATATGTTTTTTAATGTTGAATCATTATTTTAAATTTATTATTAGAGGTGATAAACCATTCGGTTATTAAGGTATCTAGTTTTTTAAGAAATGAATTTAATTCAGTTAATTTATTTTAATAATTTAATTTTATAATTTATTATTATTTATTAATAGATCGTGGAGGGTTTAGCTTTTATGATTAATTATAATTTTATTATGTTTTAATATTTTATAGGCTTGATATTGGCTATTGTGGCGGAGGATGTTATAATTTATTATTAGTGTTATATGATTTTTTTTAGTTTAATTTTTTATTAAAATTAAATTTTTAATTTTAGATGATTTGTAATAATGATTCAATTAGTATAGTATGATGTGTATTAATTCATATATCAGATAAGTTTAATAAAGGAACTAGGCAAATTATGGTATATTAGTATATATGTGAACTACTCGCCTGTTTAACAAAAACATGTCTTCTTGATTAAATATATGAAGTCGTACCTGCCCAATGATTTATTTAATGGCCGCGGTATTTTGACTGTGCAAAGGTAGCATAATAAATTGTCTATTAAATGTGGACTAGAATGAAAGGTTTAACGAAGTATAAACTGTCTCTATTGAGATTTTATTAGAATTTGAATTTTAAGTTAAAATGCTTTAAATTTTATTGGAGGACGAGAAGACCCTATAGAGTTTTATGATAATTGATTTAATTTATATTAGAACTTATTTATTTAAATTAATTCAAGGTTTATTTTGTTGGGGTGACAGGAAGATTGAAGTAACTCTTTTTATTTATTTTCATTAATTAATGATATTTAATTGATCCAATATTTTTGATTACAAGATTAAATTACCTTAGGGATAACAGCGTAATATTTTTTGAGAGTTCTTATCGACAATAAAGATTGCGACCTCGATGTTGGATTAAGGTTAAATTTAGGTGTAGAAGCTTATAATTTAGGTCTGTTCGACCTTTAAATCCTTACATGATCTGAGTTCAGACCGGTGTAAACCAGGTCGGTTTTTATCCTCTTTTTATTTTCTTATTTTAGTACGAAAGGACCAAATTAGAGTATTAAATATTTTTTATTGATTAAAATTAATGAATTACTTTGACAGAATAGTGTGGTAGATTTAGAATTTATGAATGTAATGTTTAATTACAAGTAATATGTATATATATGATAAGGTTATTTTAATTATTAATGTTTTATTACTATTAATCTTTGTTCTAGTGGGTGTGGCTTTTTTGACTTTGTTAGAGCGTAAAGTTTTAGGATATATTCAAGTTCGTAAGGGTCCTAATAAAGTTGGTTATGTAGGTATTCCTCAGCCTTTTTCTGATGCTATTAAACTGTTCACAAAGGAGTCTTCGGCTCCTTTAATATCTAATTATTTACCTTTTTATTTATCACCTATTTTTAACTTACTATTGTCGTTATTGGCTTGATTAGTAATTCCTTATTTAATTAATTTCTTTTCTTTTAATTTAGGGTTATTATTTATTTTGTGTTGTATGAGTATAGGAGTTTATACTATTATGGTTGCGGGCTGATCTTCTAATTCTAATTATTCATTATTAGGGGGATTGCGAGCTGTGGCCCAAACTATTTCTTATGAGGTAAGTTTAGTTATGATTATATTATCATTTATTTTATTAACTGGTAGATTCAATTTGTTGGATTTAAATAAATATCAGTTTTATATTTGATTTATTTTAATTATAATTCCCGTTAGTTTAGTATTTATTTCTTCTTGTTTAGCTGAAACCAACCGAACCCCATTTGATTTTGCTGAAAGTGAGTCAGAATTGGTTTCTGGGTTTAATGTTGAATATGGTGGGGGCGGATTTGCTTTAATTTTCTTGGCCGAATATGCGAGAATTTTATTTATATGTATATTGTTTTGTATATTTATATTAGGAGGGGATATTAATTCGATTATATTTTACTTAAAATTGTCTTTAATATCTTTTTTTTTTATTTGAGTTCGCGGAACAGTCCCTCGGTTTCGTTATGATAAATTGATATATTTATCTTGAAGGGTATTTCTTCCTTTTTCAATAAATTATATTATTTTTATTTTAGGATTGAGGATTTATTTTTTGTCGTTAATATTTTAGTGAATTAAATTTAGTAAAATTAATAGAAGAATTTAACTTCTTATCTATGATTTCAAGACATATGTTTACCTTTAAACTTATTAATTTATTGGGTAGGTAATTTATTTTGGTTGATAAATTTTTCTCATAATTTGAATGTTAAAGGATTTAATAAAAAGTAGGAGAAGTAAATGATTGTTAATACTTGTCCTACAATAATATAAGGTTCTTCTACAGGTTGTGCTCCAATTCATGTTAGTAGGATGATAACATTAATTATTAATCAAAATGATATTTGGTTAATTGGGTAGAATGTTATTCTTTTAAAGTTTTTTTTATTATAGAAGGGTATAATAAATAAAATAGAAATTGATATAATTAAGGCAATTACCCCCCCTAGCTTATTTGGGATTGATCGTAGGATTGCATAAGCGAACAGAAAATATCATTCTGGTTGAATATGAATAGGTGTAACAAGAGGGTTAGCTGGCGTAAAGTTGTCAGGATCTCTTATAATATAAGGTTCTAATAAGGTTAAAATAATCAATGCGGTGATTACTATAATGAAACCTATAATGTCTTTAAAAGTGAAGTATGGGTGGAAAGGGATTTTGTCAATGTCTTTATTAATTCCTAATGGGTTATTTGAACCTGTTTGGTGAAGGAATAATAGATGAATTATAACAGCAGCTAGTACAATAAATGGTAGGATGAAATGAAAAGTAAAGAATCGGTTTAAGGCGGCATTGTCAACTGCAAATCCACCCCACACTCAATATACTAAATCTACCCCTAAGTATGGGATGGCAGATAATAAATTTGTGATTACTGTAGCCCCTCAGAATGATATTTGTCCTCAGGGTAGCACATATCCTATAAAAGCTGTTGTTATAACTATAAATAGGATTAATACTCCGGTTATTCAAGTGTATATGAACATATAAGAACTGTAGTATAACCCTCGTCCAATGTGTGTGTAAATAGTGATGAAGAATAATGAGGCCCCATTGGCGTGAATAGTTCGTATTATTCAACCGAAATTTACATCTCGGCAAATGTGAATAATTCTATTAAATGCTGACTCAATGTGATTTGTATAATGTATAGCTAGAAATAGTCCTGTAATGATTTGAATAATTAAACATATTCCTAAAAGTGACCCAAAGTTTCATCAAATGGAGATATTAGAAGGAGTCGGAAGGTCGACAATAGTTGAATTTATAATTTTTATTAAAGGGTGAATTGTTCGTATGGGTTTATTCATTAGTTTTTGGTACGTAAGGGGCCCAGATGAATATTAGTAATTTTATTGATGGCAATTATTGTTAACAGCAGATATAAAATTAATATAATTGTTAATAAGTTATTAGGTGAGTTGTAGAATTTTATTATTATTATTTCTATTTCATTTATTTTTCTTATGAGTTCTGTATCGGTATTAATATATAAAATATTAGAATTTATTTTTATTATTAATATAAATATTGTTGATATTGCTATTGAGTTAATTAAGGATGAGAAGGAGGTTTTAAATATTTCATTAGATGCAATTGTTCTTACGTAAATGAATAATACTAGTATTCCCCCTAAAAATACTAGAAATAGAATATAAGACAATCAAAATGTTGAAGTCGTTATTCCTAATATTAGTGAGATTAGGACAGTCTGTATAACTAGTATTAACCCAATTGCTAGGGGGTGTCTTATGAATATTATAAAAGTTCTTGTTATAATAGTTATTATAATGATGTTTAATATAATTCAGATAATAGTTTAATTAAAATATTAATTTTGGGAATTAAAGGTAAGGTTATATGAATCCTTTTATCTGAGTTTTAAAGGTTTGATCCTAATTCTGACTTACAAGACCAGTATTTTTTTTTAAATTATTAAAACTGATGACAATAAATTTTTATTTAATTCATTCTTTATATATGATTATTTGTGGTATGTTATTATTTAGATCTAATCGTAAGCATTTATTAGTAGTTTTATTAAGACTTGAATTTATAGTTTTGATTTTATTTTATTTGTTATATATATTTATTAATTTATTTAGACTTGATATTTATTTTATAATGGTTTTTTTAACTTTAGGAGTATGTGAAGGTTCATTAGGTTTATCAATTTTGGTTTCTATAATTCGCACTCACGGTAATGATTTCTTTCAAACGTTTAGTGTATTACAATGTTAAAATTTGTTTTATTTATTTTATTTTTAATTCCTATAAGTTTAATAAAAAATACTTGATGAATGGTTCAAGTAATGATGATATTAATTACTTTTTTATTTTTTTTTGTTAATGTTAAGTGAAGAATTTGATGTAATTTGGGGTATTTTATGGGTTGTGATATTATTTCTTATATATTTATTTTATTAAGATTTTGGGTTTGCTTACTAATGATTATAGCTAGTCAATCTGTGGTTAAGGTAAACTATAACTTTAATATATTTTTGATGTTGGTCATTATTTTAATGATAATATTGTTTTGTACATTTTCTTGTTCAAATTTATTATCTTTTTATTTATTTTTTGAGATTAGATTAATTCCTGTATTATTATTGATTTTAGGTTGAGGATATCAATCAGAGCGTTTACAAGCTAGAATTTATTTATTATTCTATACTTTATTTGCTTCTTTTCCTCTTTTAATTTCAATTATTTATTTATATTTTTATAGGGGCTCATTGTCGTTTATTTTATTTTATGATTTTAATATTATGTATTTTGTTTTTTATTTAGGAATTATTATAGCATTTTTAGTTAAGATACCTATATTTTTAGTTCACTTATGACTACCTAAAGCTCATGTAGAGGCACCCGTGTCAGGATCGATGATTTTAGCCGGGGTTTTGCTTAAGTTTGGTGGTTACGGATTAGTTCGTGTTTATACATTAATTATTAGCTCTGGTCTGACTTTCAATTTTATTTGAGTTAGAATTAGTTTATTAGGGGGATTTTTAGTAAGTTTGATGTGTTTACGTCAAGTTGATCTGAAATCATTAATTGCTTATTCTTCAGTAGCTCATATAGGAATTGTATTAAGAGGTGTGATAACACTTAATTATTGGGGATTTTTAGGGTCGTTAATTCTTATGTTAGCTCATGGTTTATGTTCTTCAGGCTTATTTTGTTTAGCTAATATTGTATATGAGCGTTCAGGGAGTCGTAGTTTGATAATTAACAAAGGGCTGATAAATTTTATGCCAAGTATAGTTTTGTGGTGGTTTTTATTATGTTCATGTAATATGGCTTCACCCCCTTCTTTAAATCTTTTAGGTGAAATTAGATTATTAAATAGATTAGTTTCTTGAAGTTCTTTTTCTATATTAATATTAGTATTGATTTCTTTTTTTAGTGCGGCTTATACTTTATTTTTGTATTCATACAGACAACATGGGCTCATATATTCAGGTCTGTTAAACTGTTCAATAGGTTATATTCGGGAATATCAACTATTGTTTTTACATTGGTTTCCTTTGAATTTAATTATTTTTAAGTGTGATTTTGTTTCTTTTTATATTTAGTTGAATTTTACTTAATTAGTTAAATTAGAATATTGATTTGTGATTTCAAAGGTGTATGATTAAGTACATTAGGTCATTTTATTTGGATTATCATTATGTACAATAAGTTTTGTGTTTTTAATATTTATTAGATTTACTTTATTTGGGTTAGGTATTAATCTATTAGTTCTTAATTTAGTTTATTTTGTTGAGTGAGAGTTAATTAGATTTAATTCATGCCCTATTGTTATAACTTTATTAATTGATTGAATATCTATGATTTTTATAAGATTCGTTTTGTTTATTTCTTCTTTAGTAATTATTTATAGAGAAGAGTATATAGCCGGAGATGATAACATTAATCGTTTTATTTTATTAGTTTTAATGTTTGTAATATCAATAATGTTTATAATTATTAGTCCTAATTTAATTAGAATTTTACTAGGCTGGGATGGTTTAGGGTTAGTATCTTACTGTTTAGTAATTTATTATCAAAATGTTAAATCTTACAATGCTGGCATGTTGACAGCTTTATCTAATCGAATTGGCGATGTTGCTTTGTTGATGGGAATTTCTTGAATATTAAATTTTGGTAGATGGAACTATATTTTTTATTTGTGTTATATAAATCAATGTATTGAAATAAGAATTATTATGCTGCTTGTAGTTTTAGCCGGGATAACTAAAAGAGCTCAAATTCCTTTTTCTTCATGACTTCCTGCAGCTATGGCAGCCCCTACGCCGGTATCTGCTTTAGTTCACTCTTCTACATTAGTAACTGCAGGCGTATATCTCTTGATTCGATTTAGCCCGTCTCTGTCTTCTTTAAATATTAATACAGTTTTATTATTAGTTGCTAGAATGACAATATTTATATCAGGGCTAGGTGCTAATTATGAATATGATTTAAAGAAAATTATTGCTTTATCTACTCTCAGACAGTTAGGTTTAATAATAAGTCTTTTATCAATGGGTTATGATAAGTTGGCTTTTTTTCATTTATTAACTCACGCTTTATTTAAAGCTTTATTATTTATATGCGCTGGTTCATACATCCATAATGTTAAGGATTGTCAAGATATTCGTTGTATAGGTAATTTAATATTTCAGATGCCTATTAGATCTTTATGTTTTTGCGTTTCTAATTTATCTTTATGTGGGGCCCCGTTTTTATCTGGATTTTATTCAAAGGATTTAATACTTGAGATGAGATTTTTGAGATATATAAATTTATTTAGTTTTTTTTTACTATTTTTTTCTACTGGATTAACAGTAAGATATACTTTTCGTTTAATTTATTACTTAGTAATTAAGGACTTTTCTTTTAACTCTTTTTATTCAATAGGTGATGAAAATTTAAAAATATTATGAGGTATGATAAGCCTTCTTTTAATAGTAATTTTGGGAGGTTCCATGTTGAGTTGATTATTATTTCCTAACCCCCTAATGATTTGTTTGCCGATATTATTGAAGTTATTAACTTTAGGGGTTTGTATATTAGGGGGATGGTTTGGCTATTTATTTAACTCTTATTTTAATATATTTTTATGTTCTATTTTGTTTTATAAATCCTTTTGGTTTATAGGTTCTATATGGTTCATACCTTTAGTTAGAACTCACGGTTTAAATTATCAATTTTTGTATACTGGTTCCTTAATTAATAAAAGATCTGATTTTGGTTGACTGGAAGATTTTGGCGCTCAAAGTATTTATAAGGAGTTGATTAGTTGGTCTAAATTTAATCAAAGCTATCAGTATAATGACTTTAAAATTTATCTAATAGGGTTTGTTTTATGATCTGTTATTTTGATGGTATTATTTATTAAATATTTAAATAGCTTAAACTTAGAGCTTAATATTGAAGTTATTAAAGTGAAGATACTCTCTTCTTTAAATATTACTTATAAAAAAAAAATTTTTTATTTTTATAATGAAAATATAATGTTTTATTTAAACTATATAAGTAGAAGAATTAATAGATTTTAACTATTAAAATGAAGAGTTAGCAGCTCTAATTTGATCATCAATCTTCCTTAATTGGAATATTAATTCAATATTATCATTAACAATGGTATACCTCTATTTGGTTTCAATTAATAAAATAAGGATAAACTAATATCTTAAATTAGGTCGAAACTAACTGTGATTAATCACTTCATATTTTAAGATAAATTGATAAATTCAATACTTTTTGTATGCAATCCAAATGTTATAATTAACTATAATCCTGGCAATATTATTCTGCTCATTCTAGCATTCCTTGAATTCACTCGTAATATAAACCAATAATCAGGATTACTAAAAATAATATAATAGTTGAAAATGCTTGAATTATTATAGATCAGTTTAAAGTAATGAAGAAGGGTAGAATTAGAGCAATTTCTACATCGAAAATTAAGAAAAGCACTGCAATCAGAAAGAATCGTAATGAAAAAGGTAGTCGGGCCGATCTTTTGGGGTCAAACCCGCACTCAAACGGAGATCTCTTTTCTCGGTCGTTAATTGTTTTTTTGGAGATGATATTGATAATTATTATAATTAAATTTAAAATAATTAAGGTGAAAATTGATGCAATAACAATTATTTTAATTACTTAATCTAATTTGATTTAGAACTTTTAATTGGAAGTTAAATATATTAATTATACTAATTAAGTAATTAACCCCTCATCAGTATAATGATACGTATAAAAATAATCAGATTACATCAACAAAATGTCAATACCATGCGGCAGCCTCAAACCCAAAATGGTGGCCGGAGGAGAAATGAAAATAGTAGTGACGGATTAAACAATTTAAGATGAATGTAGTACCAATAATTACGTGGATACCATGGAATCCTGTTGCTATAAAAAATGATGAACCGTAAACTGAGTCTCTGATAGTAAAGGCTGATTCAATATATTCATATGCTTGTAAAATGGAGAAATAGAATCCCAAGATTACTGTAAATAATAATCCTTGTAAGCTTTCTTCGAAGTTATTTTCTATAAGTCCATGATGGGCCCAAGTAATTGTTACACCTGATGTTAATAGGATGGCTGTATTAAGTAATGGGATTTGGATTGGGTTAAAGGTTTCAATACCTATTGGAGGTCACATTGATCCGATATTAATTGTTGGTGATAGGCTTCTGTGGAAAAATGCCCAGAAAAATGAAATAAAGAAGAATACTTCTGATGTAATAAATAAAATTATACCTCATTGTAATCCTTTAATAACTGTATTGGTATGACACCCTTGAATAGTACTTTCTCGAATTACGTCACGCCACCATTGTACAATAGTAAATAATATTAAAACTGTACCAGTTAACATTAATGTTATTGAGAATTGGTGGAATCATTTTGTTAATCCTGCAACTATAATTAGAGCTCCGATTGCTCCTGTTAGAGGTCACGGGCTTTGGTTAACCATGTGGAATGGGTGGTTATGTGTTATCATTAAAGTACTTCTCTAGAATATAATGTTCTTAGTACAGCGAAAACATATGCTTGAATTAAAGCTACAGCGGACTCTAAGGTTAATAGGGCAATTTGTACGAGGACTAATAATGAAAAAATAGACAACTGAATTGAAGGGGCAGTATTACCGAGTAGAGTTAATAATAGATGACCAGCAATTATATTAGCTGTTAGGCGTACTGCGAGGGTTCCAGGTCGGATAAGATTACTAATAGTTTCAATACAAACTATGAATGGCATTAAAGCAGGCGGAGTTCCTTGTGGAACTAAATGCGCAAATATATGTATTGAATTATTAATTCAGCCAAAGATTATGAATCTTAATCATAATGGTAAAGCCAAAGTAAGGGTTATTACTATATGTCTTGATCTTGTGAAAATATAGGGCATTAAACCTAATAAATTGTTAAATAGGATAATTGAAAAAATTGTGATGAAAATTAAAGTTCTTCCTTGAATTGAATTTATATTGATAAGAACTTTAAATTCTTTGTGTAAAGTAATTAAGATCTTATTTCATAATGTTAATAGTCGATTAGGAATTAATCAGAATATTAAGGGGACTATAATTATACCAATTAAAGTTCTCAATCAATTGAAAGACATAGATATAATTCTAGTTGAAGGATCAAATACTGAAAATAAGTTCATTATCATTTTCAATTATATAAAGGTTTTATTTTATTTGATTGATTAGTTTTTGTTATGTAATCAATGTTAAATGAAGAATAGTTTAATGTTGTAAATAAGAATAAGCTGATAATGAAAAATGTAAATATAAAAATTCATCTAATAGGTGCTATTTGTGGGATAGAGAGATATTAGATTTACACTAATAAGTTCAATATGACATACTGATGTTCATGGTTTAACTAATCTTTCCATTAGAAGTAGTTGTTATATTACTATTGAATGGTTTAAGAGACCAGTACTTACTTTCAGTCATCTAATGAATTTAAATATCTTCTCTTATAGATTTGATTCAATTTAGGAAAGATAAAATAGGTATTCTTTCGATTGTAATTGGTATAAATCTATGGTTTGTTCCACAGATTTCAGAACATTGACCAAAAAATAAACCCGTACGGTTAATTAAAGTTCTAGTTTGGTTCAATCGCCCCGGAGTTGCATCAACCTTAATACCTAATGAAGGTATAGCTCAAGAGTGTAGGACATCAGCGGCTGTAACTATTATTCGGATATAAACATTAGAGGGAAGAATAGTATGATTATCAACATTCAGTAGTCGGAATGAGTCATCTTGATTATCATTAGATGGAATTATGTAAGAATCAAATTCAATTTTATTGAAGTCTGTATATTCATAACTTCAATATCATTGGTGTCCTACAGATTTTAAGGTAATAAAAGGATTTCTAATTTCATCGATCAGGTAAAGAAGACGCAGGGATGGGATTGCAATAAAAAATAAAATAATTGCCGGGGTGATAGTTCAGATGATTTCAATAGTATTTCCTTCTAGTAAATTTCGATTGATTTGCTTATTTTCCATTAAAGTTCATATTAAGTAAAGAACAATTATAATCACTATTGTTAAAATTATCATAGCATGGTCATGGAAGAAGATTAGCTGTTCTATAATAGGGGAGGCTCTATTTTGAAAGTTTAAGTTAGCTCATGTTGGCATCTATAATATTTTCTAATAAAAGAAAAATTCTTTATAGATGGGGCTTAAATCCATTACACTTGTTCTGCCACATTAGAATTTAATTTGATAGTAAAGGTAGTTCGTTGTAAGAATGTTCTATTGGCGGTAGGTTATGAAATCATTCTATGGAGTTTGAAGTATTAGATGTTTTGATAATTTGTCGGTTGGTGCTTATTCTTTCCCATAATACGAAAATTAGTAAAAGTACGCCGATTAATGAGATAAGTGAACCGATTGATGAAATAATATTTCATATTGTGTAGGCGTCAGGATAATCAGAATATCGTCGGGGCATACCTGCTAGTCCTAAAAAGTGCTGAGGGAAAAAAGTTAAATTTACCCCGATGAATATAATGATAAATTGAATTTTTAATCATTTTGGGTTTAATGATAATCCTGTAAATAGAGGGTATCATTGAATAAATCCACCGATAATTGCAAAAACAGCACCCATAGACAGTACATAATGAAAATGAGCTACTACATAATACGTGTCGTGTAAAACAATATCAACAGAAGAGTTAGCTAGTATTACCCCTGTTAATCCTCCGATAGTGAATAAGAAAATAAATCCTATAGCTCATAAGCAAGGCGCACTGTAAGTTAATCGGGATCCAAATATTGTTGTTAATCATCTAAATACTTTAATACCTGTAGGGACTGCAATAATCATTGTAGCTGAAGTAAAGTAGGCTCGTGTATCAACATCTATACCTACGGTAAATATATGATGAGCTCAAACTATAAACCCCAGGAAACCAATAGCAATTATGGCAAAGATTATTCCAAGATTACCAAATGCTTCCTTTTTACCTCTTTCATGGCAAATAATATGGGAAATTATACCGAATCCCGGTAGGATTAAAATATAAACTTCAGGATGTCCGAAAAATCAAAAGAGATGTTGGTATAGGATTGGGTCTCCACCCCCGGCAGGGTCAAAAAATGATGT
Source organism: Concholepas concholepas (assembly GCA_034780235.1). NCBI lineage: Eukaryota > Metazoa > Mollusca > Gastropoda > Neogastropoda > Muricidae > Concholepas > Concholepas concholepas. The sequence goes on along the minus strand of JAUZNI010244179.1, from coordinate 2,627 downwards.
ATTTAAGTTTCGGTCAGTAAGAAGTATAGTAATAGCGCCAGCTAGGACAGGTAGTGACAGTAGGAGAAGAATGGCTGTAATTAGTACTGACCATACGAAGAGAGGAGTACGGTCAAAAGTTATTCCAATAGGCCGCATATTAATTACAGTGGAAATAAAATTTACAGCACCAAGAATAGATGAAATTCCAGCTAAGTGCAAGGAAAAGATTGCTATATCAACTGAACCACCGGCGTGGGCGATAGTAGATGAGAGAGGGGGGTAAACTGTTCACCCCGTACCTGCCCCTCTTTCGATTAAGCTTCTCGTGAGAAGTATTATTAGTGAAGGCGGTAGTAATCAGAATCTTATATTATTTATTCGCGGGAATGCCATATCAGGAGCTCCAAGTATTAAAGGCACTAATCAGTTTCCAAATCCTCCAATTAAAATTGGTATTACTATAAAGAAAATTATAATAAAAGCGTGAGCTGTAACAATAACATTATAAATTTGATCATCTCCGATTAAAGTTCCAGGATGACCTAATTCAGTTCGGATTAACATGCTAAGAGATGTTCCAACTATGCCAGATCAAGCACCAAAGATAAAGTAAAGAGTTCCAATATCTTTATGGTTAGTAGAGAATAATCAACGTCGCGGTAAAATGGCTGAGATTTTAGGCAGTAAATTGTAAATTTATAGACGAGGATAATTAACCCTTTTTTACCATAGCTTTATAGTCAATATATGATATTAGAATGCAAATCTAAAGGAGTAGGTATAAATTCTTAAGCTGCTAAAGCTTAAAGATTATACTTTATTTATAACTTTGAAGGTTACTAGTTTATTTAACTTAAAACTTTATTTTAAGTTAATAATACAAGTAACTAAAGGTAAACCAATTAGAGATAGTGAAGTGATAATCATTATTAATGCTTTAAAAGGATCATTAGAGTTTAATATATTTCATTTTAGTTCAATAGAGTTGATAAGTAAGGATGAGTATCTGACTGTTAAGTAGTAGAATAATGTAATTAAAGTGCATATTACTATAATGAGGAGTAAAGGTATTTGATTTTGGGAAATTAAGTATTGAATTACTAACCACTTAGGTAGGAACCCAAGAAATGGGGGTAGACCTCCTAATGATAATAAATTAATAAATAATATTATCTTTATTATAGGCGATAAGTTTATACATGTAAAAGTCTGATTAATATGATTAATTGATATTAAATAGAGGATTAGGATAATGGTAGATGAAATTATTGTATAAATTGATAAATAGAATATTGATAAGTATTCACTTTCTATCATAGCAATTAATATCCAACCCAGGTGACCAATTGAGGAGTAAGCTAGAACTTTACGTAGGGATGTTTGGTTTAAACCTGCGAATGCGCCGACTAATACTGAGCAAGTAACAGCTAGGAAGGTGAATTTTTCTATATTTAGATTGTGTGATATAATTAATAACGGGGCAATTTTTTGCCAGGTTATTAAAACTAGGCAGTTCATTCAAGTTAAACCTTCTATTACTCTAGGAAATCAGAAGTGAAAAGGAGCAACCCCTCTTTTTGCTATCAAGGCGGATATAATCAATATTATTATTAAAGTATTAATTATGGTTAATATTGTTAAAGACTTAATAATAATTGTTAAAATAATAGTTAGAATTAGGACAACTGATGCAATAGTTTGGATTAAAAAGTATTTTAAAGCGGATTCAGATGATAAAAGGTTGTTAGTAGTTGAAATTAAAGGGATGAAAGATAATAGATTAATTTCTAAACCTATTCATACCCCTAATCAAGAGTTAGATGAAACAGAAATTAATGTCCCAATTATAAGGGTAGTTAAGAAGGTAATTTTTATAAAATTTATTTGCATTAGAAAAAGGAGTGTTATTTAACTCCATATATAGGGTATGAACCTATTAGCTTAGATTTAGCTTATTTTTCTATATTTTAGTGTATGAGGCACTTGAATTTTTGAGGTTCAACGAGATAGTTTAATTCTATTGAATATAATAAAGGTAAGTAAATCTTACTTGATCTATTCTATCAAAATAACCCTTTAATCAGGCACTTTATTTATATTTATGTATTTATAAACATAAAAAAAACCGGGTTACAATTATAGTTTACAGATTTATATGGTTGTCAATAATTTTTATTAATAACTTTATTTTCTATAATTATTGATTTTGTTATTTTATTATTAGTTTTATTTCTTAATATTATTAAATTTACTTTAATAATGGGGTTATTACTGGCAGTTTTCTATTTGTTTATGTTAGATTCAATAGTTGAATATTTTAGTTAATTATAGAATTTATCTTATTGCATTCACCTTGTTTAATTAAAATCTACCGTTGGTGTTATTTTATAATTTTTTGTTTAAAATGTTTAAATATAACAAAATAATGAAACGGTATAGTTTATTGTTATACAAATATATTTGCATTTAATTATAAATTTATTGGCAATAATGGCTTACTATTTATTATATTGTTACACTTGTAATATTATAGTGTAAATTGTTATTAATTTTTATCAGGCATGTAGGTATAGAAATGTGCTGATACTTTTTCGAAATATGCCGATACTTTTTCGAAATATGCCGATACTTTTTCGAAATATGCC
>JAUZNI010243068.1:0-11650 GCA_034780235.1 Concholepas concholepas | reverse complement strand
TGAAGAACATTCACACAGTTTGTGCTTGAAAACTTTGGAAGAAAAACGGCCGGTCAAAAAGAAATGCCACCCTTGATCTGGAACTCTCTTCTTGGGTGTTTTCTTCTTCACAAACAGGCATGTTAACAATGAACAGGTACAATACAGTTACCGCTTGAATAGATCATACATATTGGCAAGGTCTGCACTCAACGAGAAATGAGTTACATATAAATTCACAAAATTTGCCCAAAGTCTCTGAGTACAACTTGAACTGTTTTAGTCGAACGTTAAAAGCAAGAAATAAATACTACTCATTATCATTATTCTTTGAAATCATGATTAGCGTCATTATTGCTTTTTTACTCAGCTGAGCTAACGGGCCATTTCACACTGGCAACTAGCACGGGTGTCTTTCTTCTTCATCCCTAAACTGTTTACAAATGAGGTCAACCTTTTCCTTCAGTATCATTACTCAATGATCATCTCTTATCCACACAAGCAATTTCTGATCTTCAGCAATTTTCAATGAATACAAAAAACAAAGAAAAAAAAAAGGAAAAAATATCAGAAATGTTTCAACTGCCACACCGTTCTAAACAGCAAATTTAAATAAAAAAAAAAGTTTAAGAAAAATCACAAGCATAAAAAACTCCACAGCTGAGGAAGCATAAACTTTTCCCTGACTTCCTCAAATTCGTTTTTGTTTTGTTTGCTGAAAATGGTGTGGAGAACCATTTGGAAGACAACACATAATGGCCGGTCACTCCACTGGGAAAACAGATTACAGAGGAGAGGGTGGAGGTGTCCAGAAATGTGACAGAAAAACAAGAAGAACGATGAGAAAAAAAACATATCAAAAGAGAGCGTAAGCAAACATGCATTTTGTCAAAGAACTTTGATACAATTTAAAAACAAACACAGCACAAAGCCTCAGCCAATCCAGTCTTCTTTATTTGCACACACACTGAATGCGATGAAAACATTCTGGATCTTTCAAGAAACATTACCAAACAAAGCATGCAAATATTGCCCCCCCCTCCAACCCCCCCCACCCCCCCCTGATAAAACCCTTGATAAAACTGCACCAAAAATAATATTCTAGGACATAAAACTGCAAACAAATCAAAATATAGATGATACACAGTTCAATCAATATAAAAATATTGGTATCCTCTAACATGGCTCAAAATGTTCTGTGACAAAAAGCATGATTTTGAATGAAAAATATGATATGCATCCTCTTTGAAGGTTTTTTTGGTACTTTTTTTCCTCCACAAGGTAAGATATCTACGTATGCTGTCTCAATAAGAATTAACGTAAAAACTTTCTATGATCACATGAAAAGAAGGAAACAAACTTGTATTGCCTATCATAGTATTTCATGTCTTTGATGTGAAGGAATGAAGTATTATAGGCTTTTTTGGTGTTCAATTTTGATTGATTCAGCTTTGGTTTTTCTTTTTTCCCCCTTTTATCAGGCTATGGTTTCATAGCATTCAAGGTTTTAAAAGAAATCAGCAACTCCTTTTTGAAGATAATTCTTTTGAGAATAAATCAAATGCTTTTAAAGATCTTCTTAAAGAAACTTGATAATTCACATTCTTTAGCAGAGATCAGACTACCATGGCTAACAGACGTTTAGAACACCTGATAATGGTTTGAATAAAAGTTATCCTTGAATACAAAATAATTGAATGATCACAGTATGACACAAATATTTGAACATTGACAGATCAAGCTCAATAAAGTGTTTGCGTCAATCTGTTTCTGACAATGTTTGCAAGGGTTAGGTCTCATGTCAGCTGATAACAATCTAAAAAGAGGGTGAAACTTTGGCAAGAACTCTTAAGTATGTAAGTTACAAAGTTCTTGGTTTTTCAATGCTTCTAGCAGTGTGCATAAACAGCCTGGTAATGAAGGAAACCATAATTAAAGAAAAATCTTGCAAGAAAATTGCAGCACATTAAGGGGCCTATTGCACAAAGAGAGCTGTCGCCAGCTTGCTTGTTATCTCTTCAGACTGGTGAACAGAGGAGCATGCAGTTATTAAAATAAGGGTTGCATTAAGCTATGGAAAAAATCTTTCTGCTGAAAATAGCAGCCGAAATCAAAAAGGAAAAAAACAAATCAGTGATAAAAGCACAGCTGGTGAAAAAAAAGAGAAAAAAAAGAGAGAGAGAGATGGTTACACTGTACATGAGCTGAACAAAGTAGTAAATATCAGATTTCATCATCACTTGGTATATTGAATTCTTATTTTTCTTGTTCCTTGGCTAGAGCTCTCGGGTTCACCAATGGCAAGATTTTTCGTAAGCGACAATTTGCCCACCATTGAGGTAGCTGTATTCTGACATCCAGGAGGTATACTGATTGAATGGATCTTGTCTCTTTGGACAAAACCCCCAACAAAACAACAACAAAAAACCCTCTTCCTAATGCTGTTCAGGAAAACGTAGCCAGAAAAAGATGGTGAACCCTTCAATGTAACGAGGAAATTATTATCAGCAATGACTACAGATATTCTAAAATGACTATCCTATCTGTTCTGAGACTGCCGTTTCATAATGCTTCATTACCTGCAAATATCAAACACTGATTAAGAAAAAAAAGGTGGGGGTGGGGGTGGGGGGGGAGGGGGAGGAGCAAGTCTTGCAACATGGCTAGTACAGGGGCAAAATCTGAACACAGAGTGGGAATGTGTAGTGCTGTGTTCAGGAATTAAACATAGAAATTGCTGAAAGACTGGTTATATAATTATATCAATGCTGAATTCTCACACACACACATTTCTGTAATAGCTGAAGAGAAGCCATACTATCAATGAATACATAACTGCGTCCAGTACTTTGATTCAAGCTGCTGAGGCTTAGAATTGGATTTCATCACAAAAGCACCATTGGATAAAAAAAAAAAACCCACCCCAAAACACCCCCATACATTCCAAACAATGCAGTTTCTGTTTAAAAGTCTCACGCCTTATACATGTATTCCTCTTATGAAACAGTGTTAAAGCAAGTGTTTTGACTTGACAACATTCTTGTTCTGTCTGAAGGTAAAGCTAAAAAGATGAAAATCAGGGGGCAGGACAGCAAAGGAAAACAGAAAAGAGGATACAAGAAGGGTAAAGAATCTGCAGCTGAAAAATATCTGTTCGCTGTCAACTTGTAAGCTAACTGGTTGCAACAGCTGCAATACTTTTTTTTGCCAAAAATCGCATACCTCAAGAGTATACTCTTAACACATACAGATGAAACATCTGATAATGAAGAAATAAATTCATGGGAACAACATCAGTCGAAAAGCAACAAAGGCATACTGTTGTTATACACTGACTACACAGATAAAAGGAGGTGCTGAATTACAACTTAGTCAATAAAATATAGTGTTAGATATAAGGAAAAATAGGATTGATAAATCGCAAGGCTGCTGGTATGTATGGGATCAAATCCAGACTTTGAGGTTGCCCAGGCCTTGCGAGCCCATGACTGCTCCTCATGCTGTTATTCTTCCACTTCAGCAGAGCAGACAACATGAAAAAGCCCAAAGTGTGAATTGTGCCATTACTTTTTAAAAACACACTGGCAGCATTATTAATAACATTTAAGCAATAACAAAACGACTGCCATTATATCACTATGTTTGCATTAAACAACAGGCTTAAAAAAAGAAAGAAAATGAAAACAATAAAAAAAAAGCCAGGACCAGATTGAAGACATAAGTATGTCCTTAGGAGACAAATGATCACAAGAAATTTGCACACACACACAAGAGGTATTGTCCATAAAGCATGACTAGACTGCACAGTGTGAATTGTAAACATACTTGACTGACTTTCATCACTGACACATTTTCCTCTTTTGACTGACTTTCATCAACACATTTTCCTCTTTTGATTGACTTTCATCATCAACACGTTTTCCTCTTTTGACTGACTTTCATCATCAACACGTTTTCCTCTTCTGACTTATCATCAACATGTTTTCCTCTTCTGACTGACTTTCATCATCAACACGTTTTCCTCTTCTGACTTATCATCAACACGTTTTCCTCTTCTGACTGACTTTCATCATCAACACGTTTTCCTCTTTTGACTGACTTTCATCATCAATATGTTCCCTCTTTTGACTGACTTTCATCATTGACACTTTTCCCTCTTTTAACTGACTTTCATCACAGACACTTAATACACATGCGACCCCCAAAAAAAACCCATGGCAGCACAAGATCCATACAGACAATAATGTGGATAATCATCCATTAACTAAGACATTTCTTACATGGTGTAGCATCACCAGAACCAAACTCTCAGTATCATGTCTGGGGGTTGCATCAGTACTCCTCCACATGCACGTGACGGACAACCAAGCCCCCAAAAAACTGAATTAAAAACAAACAAAAAAAGCCAGTTGCCACACGTACATCAAAGCAGCAAGAAAATGTGGAGAGAAGCATGGCTCAAAACAAAGCCTATTCAGACAGCGTTTTTCAGAAACAAAGCACCGTTGTACTTGCGCGTGGACAACATTACTATACCCGCTACTCTTGAGATTTCTATCAAAAGACGTACGTACAACAGGAACCTTGAGACAGAGGTGACCATATAAACAGGCAGTGCTTGAATAGATTATAAATAAAAAAAAATTTAAAATGGCGTGCCCGTCTTATTCACAAATAATCATTTAAAAACACCCTGCTTGCAACTGAGTCTCTTCCTGCAGAACCCCTTTTCAGTGATTCATTTTAAAGTATTTTTGATTGTTGTTCTAAAGATAATAATCATACTGTAATTCACTATTCATCACCACCAAAAAAAAATTCAACAACAGAACAACCCGCCCCCCCCCCCACACCATACCCTATCATCAGCAACTGGTTGTGTACTTTACCCACTGATATGACACAGTGCTTACATTAGTGAAGCCTCCGGTGCATGCGGAACACCTTTCCTGGCATCCATACAACTGGACTAGGGGACAGGACGGGATAGCTCAGTGGTCAGAGCACTTCTTCCTCTGTCTACTTACAGGCCAAAACTGTTGTCATTTTACTTTGTGTGCAAGCAGCAACCATTGACAATTTACATTTCCTACATTCATGGTCATCCAGTTGGGTCTAGTTTTGAAAGAGAAGGCTGCTTGCCAATTCATATGGTATAGGCATGATTGTGCTTTGATGAAAAATATAAGTGGGATATAATAGCTTTTAATAGGATGTGCAACTCAATCTGTTGACCAAATAAAAGCACACACAAAAAAATGCACAATCCATACATCAAAGTATAAACAATTAAATACACAATTAAATCTGGTGAACAAATAAACAAACATACACACGAACTAAAAAATAAAATGCAAAAATAACAACCAGACTTAAGCCAAAACAGCACTCACTCACATTCAATAGCATGAAGCAGCTAGAAAAAAATGTCAATACTAAATGGATTGCTTGGATTTCTGAATCCACAATTCAGACAGTTGTGCTTACAATCACATTATGAAAAGCGAGCCGGAATTTTGTCATCATATAACACCATAAGTTATCATAAAGGAGTTATTATTTACATTATATGAGATCCAAAGTTGGATGGACTGACTTCAAAGTATTTGTAATTCCACTTCATGAAGTCTACAAAATGTTTACAACACAGTAGTTTCATGATAAAGACAGTCGACAGTTATCTGTGACACTACTGCAGAATTATGGCATCCCCTTTGCATGGATATCCAATATCAGACAACAGTCTCATGTTTCAGAACTTTTTCTTGGCGTTAGTGAAAGGGGAACTGCTGAAATATGGGGGAAATACACATGACTAGAATTCCTTTTGAAATATTTATCATTTGATACAATACACACCATCACCATTCAACAGAAAATACTGTTTTCTGGTTAGCCTGCTGCACTGGAGACATGGGATCGTAAGATATGCTATCTTTCCTTTCATCATTACAATTGTTGTTGTTTATACTATTATCATGACCATTTTTGTTATTTTATTTCTGCTTTTATTTAGGCAGAAGACACAGTGGGTGTCTGACTGTCAAATTTTGGGGGGTGAGGGTAGGGGGAAAGATGGTAGAGAGCAAAACATCAAAAGCTTGACATGATTAAGGTATTCTGGAAACTCACACAAACACTGACCTTTCTGTCTACCACGGAAAACGAATATAAAGCATACCAGAAAACAACATACCAAATTATTACATCTTGCATCAACCAAATAAAGCAGATTTGACTTAAAGCACAGGCAGCAGACATCATTCAACTATGAATCAACCCGGTGACACATCTCTGGACTAGTGAAGGACTAGAACAACATTTGACTGGTCCCTCAATCAATCAATCAAACATCAAGTGTAACTTTTCTTTGAAAAAAGAAAAGGAATCAGAACACATATAGGCTGTTAAAAATATGGTAATACAATAATCACATCACACAATCAAAACAAAACTGATAAACAAGCGGGATTATGTAAACACAGTAACATAACCTGGATGATTTTTTATTTGGTGTCTTCCATGACTTGTCATGCTAACAGATATGAATGCTCTCCAACTCTGAAAAAAAAAGAAGTGATAGATTAGATAATCTGATCTAAAAAAAAGAAGAAAAGAAAGATAAATAGATTATTGGTAACATTTATCAGGTTAATTCAAAACAGAAACATCAGAAACCTCAGGTGTGCTGGATATGTTTTGATTTACAAAAATGTAACTCTTTAAAATGACAAACTGTAAAAACAAACAAACAAGCAAACAAACTAAACAGAAAAGAATGAACAAAAATAACTGGAAGCCTATGTAAAACACTTTCTTTTATGGTCAGGGTCGGGATTCTGACATTGTAAAGCACAGATGACAACAGGTAAATGTGTAATCAGGGAAAAAAACAAAACCAACCCCAAAACACCAACGACCCCTCAAAAATCAAAATTATTGCTGTTAAGCCAGAACATATCTGCAATAGATAAGTGAACAGAATTAGTGTATTTTAATGTACTTGAGGTGTGCAGATTCAATAGATCAGTGACTAGAATTAGTTTAGTGAACTTTAATGCACTTGAGGTGTGCAGATTCAATAGATCAGTGACTAGAATTAGTTTAGTGAACTTTAATGTACTTGAGGTGTGCAGATTTTCACATTACTTTCAGTACAGTGGAGTCCGCTTAACATAAGTCTCACAGAATTAGTGAAATCTGCATGAATTATCGAAAACATTTTTGCAGAAAATATGAGTGTACTATCCCAACAGATTTTTCAGAAAATGATCTGAAGAAACGTGTTAGATCTGTGACGAGTGATATGTGAAAGCAGAAAAGCCACTAGCCAAGACATGATAAACCCAGTGTACACTGACCCATCCCATTCTAAGACAGCTGCATTGCATGTAGAGTGTCAAAAGATGATGCTCATAATTAGCTCCAAACATGGCAAAAACGTAAAGCATGTTGTTAAATTTTGCCTACATCTAAGTGCGAGTCAGGTCTACCAGATTTTATATTCACAGCCGATCAGTCAGTGCATGATTTCAGTACCAAATCTGACAAAAGACCAATCCAAAATGAGTGAACAACTTAGCAAAGTCAGCCATGGCTGTATGCAGGAATATAGTATGCGGATAGTTGGCCTCACAGTGATCTATATTGTTTAGCTTTTTTTCAGTAGATGCTGCAATGAATTCAAATGCTAATGAAAGAAAAAAATGAAGGGATCAGAAACATTCAAAATAATGAAAATATTCTTCACTTTGTAGCTGCCAGATATTTATGGACAGTTTCAGCGAACAGCTTTTTCTGAGTTAACAACTTCAGCTTTGGCCATGAGAAGCAATTGTGCAATACATTAGCTGGGACTATGAGCTTATTTTTGCTTGGATGTGTTAAGGCAGACTGATCCTAAAATGCTTTGTTTGTTGCAGGCTGGAACATTTCTTCTCAGTAAATGAACTTTTGCATGAAAACATCTACTTTTTTTCCAGAGATTTTTAACAGAAGAATATAAGAGTTTTGGTCAGGAAAATGAAAGATGCTGCATCAGGCAGATCATTGTTGACAGACTATGTTAAATGAACTCCACTGAACATAGAAAGCGTTTGCAGCCTGAAAAAGGCTACATTTCTTGCACTTTTGGGCGTTTCTGAACATATATGGCAAGCATATTTGGCATCACTTGTATTCAGCAATCTGATCACTTTGCCATTACACTGTCATGGATGCGAGTCTGTCTTTTCTCATACAATATTTCTATTTGATGCATGGAAAACTGTGATGTAGAATTTACCACCGTTGAGAGCTTGACCACTGACATCTGAGATTTGGTCACATTTCAGTTTATGCCAAAGTTAAATACATTTTTCTTCATTCACAATTAAAGAGCAAATGTAAAATGTCTGGACATACCTATTACAGAAACATAGCTTCATGTGGCCATTTTCCATCAAAACTGTGGTCAGTTTCTTTGACTTTCACTGTGGAAAACAAGTCCAACAAGACAAAACTGACACATCAGATATTGGTCTTCCATGCCTACCCAGGGCTAGGCAGTGCAATGACCTGCAATGGTCCTGTAGTGTAACTGTCCTCTCTCAAGATGAACTTGGACAGATGCTGAAAGCCGGTCAGCTTTGTTACATTATGACCTGTACTCATGCTAGATAATGAAGTGTATTCAAAGATGCTAAAACCCCCCAACTTTTCACAACAACACTGAAATACCATTTTGGTTCCATTTCTTAATTCCAGCTGGATTAGAAAACTCTATGATAGGAGCTGGAGCTGATGCAAATGGCCTCAACACTTTGCCGAAAAATGGTTTTCAGACACCATATAAATGAGTATTGAAATATTCCTGAACAAGTTTCTACTCTAAACCATTGTAGAAGAAAGGCTGATTTCAGTTAAGGTTTGATAAGCACATGTGTGTATGCCCTCATATCTACTGGAAAAGGCTGTTTTCAAATAACTATGAATTGTAAGTTGAGTGGAGAGGTAGATGCTTCATAGGTGTCAGTGCCTACAGCGTAAAAATAAACATTTTTAAAGAGCAGGAAAAATAGTTTAAAAATAAAAGCAAACAAAAACAAGCCTACTCCACATAAGCATGGCCATTACCTATTGCTTTTTTGGCTTCCAGGTAAGTCATTTAGACTAAAACAAAAACAAAATGACACACAAAATGTACATTTCCATTGGTCAAATAACTGTTTTCTATTCCACCTAAAAAGCCAATGTAAGATGTTTTTTTGCAGAGGTTCAATTGGGAACTTGTATGCTATGTATTCCATCACTGGTTTTGTTTTATGTTAGGTTTGCCACAGATATTCATACAAAAATACAAACAATACAAGATTGAAAACATATTCTAAAAAGCACTTGTATCGAGACAAGTATTTATATTTGTGACTCTCCACCACATAATGAGTCACATTGTACCAGAGGTCAATTTTTTATTGTTAACATATTATTAATCTGCAATAAACAAGCTATTCAGTGAAAAAGAAAAGATTGAAGATCGGACTATTCTGTAAAAAGTCATTACAAATAAAATGCAAGACTTCAGGAAGTGACAAAAATGAGGAATGGATGAATTTTGCATCGTAATAGGTGGTCAGGATGAGAGGTTGGGTGTTTTTAAACATGTTTTTAAAGCAAACGGAAACAAAATTATGCCTTAATACTTCAATACAAGGTAGAAGAAAGCTTTAGTTTTAAAATCAATCAAATCTCAAAATCAACAACCTGCCTAAAATCAGTCCTAGAGGAAAAGTGGTTCAGGTGCAATCCTGCTCATTTTGTGGTGGAGGGTCATACTTGTGTGTATGTGCTTGGTTGTGTATAGGTGCATATTGAAGTATGTGTGTATGTATAAATATATATGCATACTCAATCATGCCTATCTTTCAACAAAAGCAACCCCCCAAAAAAAACAACCCAACAACAACAAAAAAAGAAGAGATATTGATCCAATGATAAATGCTCTCTTCTTTTCGACAAAGCACAACTCTTTTTTTTTCCCTTTCTTTCTCTCTTTCATTTCTGGGAAGCTATGGAACCGTTCTGTCTACTAACTTCACACAATACTGATTGTTTCTGGGCTTCGACACCACCCCATGCAGCTGGTCAGAATTTCCAGCGTGTTTACATCACAGCCTCTTGCATCACAGGGATTTGACATTTGCTGAACACCTTGCACATCCATCCTCTGTCGGATTCCTGGGTGCAAGCAATTCAGGAGATCACTCGTGTCTGTGCCAGCAACGTCCACTCAGTGACGTCACTTCACTTCCCTTCTTTTGTCCCTACCTTGGCAATCCAACAACAGAGCACAGCAGACCCCTGCTGCTTCAGATGGCAAGTACACATACACCAAGGCGGATTCACCCAAATGCTGGCTTGAGACATTAATTAATGCACGCTTTTGTCACTCTCCCTGAACTTGTAAGTCTCAAGTTAGGTCCTGGAATTAAAGCGAGCATGATAAAAAATAAAAAGAAAGACATGCGTGAAAGATATCAAACATGTGGTCGACTTGAAGATTTCAAAAGTGTCTTTTCATCGTTCTTCTGATCTCTGGTGTTGCTGAACTTTCATGATGCACATCTTTTAGTCGCACTGATAATAATAATGATAAGAAGACAAAAAAAAAAGAAAAGAAAGAAAAGAGTTCAAAAACAGGAGTGACAGCAATTCAGAGTCAGAGCAGTGAAATAGTGGTACAAGTGCACTGGCTGCCGGCACCTTTCAAGACTCTTAGCCCAGAAGCAGTGACTGCCAGAAGCTGTGTACAGTCACGCCTCTCTGGAAACACGGGCTGCCAGAGCCACAGTGAACACCTGGCAGTGCACAGGCACTGCTGTCCTGTCTGGCACTTCAGGGTCATGCCAGTCCATAGCGCTCTTTCCAGAACCTGTGCAGGTTCACGGAGGTGGTATACACGTTCTGAACACAGATGGTGTAGAAGCATCATCTCTCACACCCTTTACACAGAGCCGACTGCTGGGGAATGTAGTTTCTACATGGACACAGGCGGCGGTAATTGTCTTTGCCCCCCACACAGCTGAAGAGCATTTCATTGTCCTGCAGGATGCACTCCTGTTTGTCCACGTTGACCGAGGGGTAGTAGATGTTGGCCGAGTGGGTCATTCTGCTGCACAGGGAACTGCTGTTCCTCAGGGTGGCCTCCCTGTTGATCTCCAGAAAATGACTGGGTTCACAGATCAAGTCTGTCAGACAAAGCAAATCAGTTGACAGTGTTATGAGAGGTTTTAATAAATATTTGAGTTTTTGGAGGGAAAAAATGGTCAAAACAAAAGCCTACAACACCACAGCAAGAATAATTTATCTGGTTCTGGAAGTGGCTGAAAAAAAACCTCTGAGAAAGTTACTAGCAACTGAAAACCACTGTAACATACTATCCAGTTGACTATATTTTCTATTGTTTATGTGGGTAGTCAAGAAGCTGTTTAGTAGAATTTTAGACTGTCAAAAAGTACACAGCAACACTGTTTGAAACAGACAATAGGCAACTGTTTTTTCTTGAGGCAAAAGAAACCATAAAAAGCCCCAGATATCAAATCTTAAAGAAACAAAATATTCATATCTTGTGCTCAATATCATTTCAAATAAGATAAACTGAATAGATGATTAAGGCTAACAGAAAGAGCAAGCC
>JAUZNI010241959.1:0-11650 GCA_034780235.1 Concholepas concholepas | reverse complement strand
GCCACAGTACAGTATATTATTCAACCCCCCCCCCCCCTTGTTTGGCCTAAATCAGAATAAATCCACTATTATATGCCGAGCAATTGTTACTTTCTATCATTTTAATGTGGAATCAAAACTTTGTGAAATAAGATCGATACTTTCCTCTGAATGTCAAAAACACACATAATGCGTTAATTCTCCAGGCTCTCATTCTAGTGTCTTTGTATCTATTCAAGATATGCCTGTTACAAGCGCACGTAGTTAACAGTAGCATGTGATGGATTATCAACACACAAAACTAGCCTGCAAGTTTTTCCATCTCCAATTCAAAGAGGCATGAGTGTTAAAACAGATGAAGCAAAACATAAAACCATACCAGATCAGGTATACAAGTGAAAGCCATTTGAAAAACAAGTGTTGGAGACATATCAAGGTACGACATCTCTAAACTAAAGATTAGCTGGATTACACAGATATAAATAGCTTCAGCCGCTAAATAAAATTCTGTTGGCACTATACAAATCAGTATTATAAAAATATTGAGAAATTATTTTCATAATATCAATAAATGGTTATCTAATTACACATGAGACCACTACCTTACAGATAACAAACCCTAGACCCATCAAAGTAGTAGAAATCACGTGCCATGGAAGGGTAATATCATCAGAGTACACAAGAATACCTAAGTAACGTCTGCTCATTAACAATGTGAAGTAGTGCATTTTTCTCTCCTCTCTCTGAAAGAGCAAGAAGCAGGCAATGTTACATGGGGGAAGAGGGTGAGAAATAAGTGCAACAAATCTACAGCTATCACCAACCAACATGGTCAAGACTGTTACCTAAAAGGCTGGAGTTCCACTCTCATCCGAGGCACATGGTCTTCTAAGGGATTTTTCGGATACTGGTTGCTCTAACAAAATTTTGAGGGTGCTATTGGTTCGCAGGAAAGATGAGAACTCTATAGTTGTGAATCCCCAACTTTTTAAGATGCAGTATTTGAAAATGTCACTGAAATTACTTTACCAACACAACAGCTGTATGGACTTTCATGCCTGGTTGGCTTTAGAAGACATCCACATACATCATGAAAGGAAAGACAGATGAAAGCCCTGTTACATATCTTTAAACTCAACAGAAAATCTTCAGCATCCAAATTATTATTTTTTGTTTCTTCAATCATTAATATAATTATGTAACTAAAAACAACTCTTCTGTATTCTGTTGCCCTTTTATGGTGATATTAGTTTCAACTACTCATTCACATCCTTGCCTGTGGTTACGCCGTGTCACCAAAATCTGTAGGTGCTCCAGATTTATGAGGAATTAATGTTAGAAGGGTGCTGTCACAACTCTTCACGGTCACCAGGCAATTCATTCAGTCTGGCTCTACTACTAGATTATACATATAGCCAGGGAGATGTTAGGGTTGAAAGGGAGGGAGAGAAAGGGATGGGCTCAGATTAGTGTCATGCATATGTTAAATCGGAGTATGTACTACCAAACATTATTGAAGTGATCTGTGAACAACATAGAATATCTTCTGAATGGTGGCCTCACGGTTGCCTAAGACATTACTTTAAATGCTAATTCCTTGAAACTATTGTCTTCAAAAGCAGGTCAGAAAGAGTATGGGTGTGGCTGGGCATGATGCAGTGAGGATGACCAGCATGGGGTCTGGAACATCGGGTTGTCACAGAATATGAACAAGCAGAAACAACAAAATAAGTCTGCTGACCTGAGAAACACAGCAGGCATGGTTAAAAATCTCGTATGTGCAGAACATTAGACACGAAGCATAATGAAGTATTTACAAGTTTATCACCTCCTCACAATGTTAAAAAGGTATTTTACTGACTAAAACAGTAATCAATAAAAGAACACATTTGAATCTTAGTTTTTAAAAACAAGCTAAATTATTTTGGACCTTACACTAATCTCAATCCAAGCATTTGGGCTGCCATACACAGTAACACCTAGGAATGCTTTTATCAAAGCCCAAAGTGTAAGCTGTCTTTGAAAAAAAAAACACCCCACCACCCACAACCCAATCACCATAAAAGTATGTTGATGCTACCAAGCCACTCACAAGATACAAGTTTGCACTATTAGCAAATCATTTGATGCTCATTCTGCTTTATTGAGGCACATCTATAAAATATTCTGAACAAGAGTGGAGTTAAGTTTGACTGTTAGCAAATCATTTTGCTGCCTGTTCTGCTATAGGCATGTCTGTTAAACATACTTGATCAAAAGCGGAGTTATGGGCAAGACTACATTAAGCATGGTCAATATTCTTTTTAAAAGACAAATCTACTGAAAAACTTATTGTAAAGATCTAATCTAAGCCCACACAGGTTTTGAAATAAACGCCCGAGAAAAACTGAGATCAACAGTTAAAATCTTTTTTAAAAATCCAATTTCCATACTAATACAAACAACAGTAGTTTTTTTTCTTATTTACATGACACTACAGAAAAAAGTACCCATGTGCATGAACTGTCTATGCAGTGCCCTATGTACAATACACTGATAATAATAACTGCATTTGTCAACACCACAACAGTCTACATACAGTGCTGTTCTCTCTCCCCTCACCTTTAAAACAAAGTAAATACAGATCACCATTACTCTTATTAGGTGTAGGAATTGAAAACTTATGTTTTTAAAAATCCATAAAAGTCTGGGGAGCATGCTCACCGGTAAAGAACTCCATGCTCAACAGACTCGGGTTCATTTTCCTCTTTTTCTTTTTTCACACAAAGGTATATCAGAAGAAAAAAGAGGAAATTTGGTAGCCTACCCAAATGGGATATTTCCCATTCCCTGAATGATCAATAACAGATCAAAAACATGACAATCGGGATCACTGTACATCTCTGTTACAAACAATCTCAGTTGGTTACTGCATTTTGCGGGGCTTTCACACTTAAAAACAGCCATTCATATGTGCTGGGGTTCTCTCTGCCAACATTTTTTTTAAAGAAAAAACCCCCCAAACAACCACCCCTAACAGATTCACGCTGCTCCAAGAAATTATGTGTGGGTTTGTTTTTTTTCAATTATTTCTGAGGGGGAATAGGGACTGAGTGGTGAAGTAAAGAAGCTGGATGGGAAAAGTGCAGCGGGTGGCAGTAGGGCTGTTTTCAATCAAAGAAAAATTAAAAACAGATAATGTAGTGTTTTACCGTTAGTCACACAAGTTAAATGTTTACCAAAAAAAAAATCGATTTTGCTGCTCTTTTTGTACTTTTTTGTTTTATTTTCCAAGATAAAATCTTTTAAACTCTGTTTAGCTGCCTGTGAAATGTTGCATATGACATAGAATACACAAGGCCTGACCACAAAATCTATTTCAGTCTAAGTACAGTATACACCTCCAATAGGCTAAAACAGTATTTCATGGCACAGCATACAAAAGTCCATATCCAAATGTCTTATAAGCATACTACGAGTAGTTGTTTTTTTTCCATGAAAAACAGTACTTTTCACCATGAAAATCATATTTGAGTAGTATCTAGAAATAACACTATTATTCTTACACAGGCTATGCATCAAACTTTTTAAAAAGGCAGTTATCATGGCAATGAATCATTATTTTCACAGTTAGTCTCCCATACATAAAATCTGTATTCCTGCTCAGTATTTTGAGGGGTGAATCAAAAAACTTCAGTCTCGTTTAACATTGCCCATTTTTCTTCACCTACTTTAAGCGTGGAGGAGAAGATTGGCTCTATTGACTTTTGCTACCTTAATTGTTTTTGAAGGAAATATGTGCACCTAGTTTACATCCATCATTTCAATACCAGTCTTCATTTTCACTTGCCCCTAAGTAAAACACAATCAGCGTCAAAACTCTCCTTATAACACTACAGAATTACTGTAAAATGTTATGATCAGGGTTAAACAAAATGAACTAATGCACACCAACTATACAAATGATTTTTCAATACCATTCTTAAACATCCAGGCATATTATGCTCACTAATAGTAAATACATGAATAAAAATGGGCAAGATATGAATGCTGATCAGCATGTTGTCATGTATATTTCCATAAGCGATAGGAAAAGGAACATTTTTTTGGTTGCAAATAGCTCTGAAAGAAATCGGTTTCAAATTTCTTTCTTATTTTCCATTTGAGCCCAAGTTCTTGAGACAGATCTTGCACATGTCGGTGACTTTTGGGACAGATGAATGTAAGGAAGAACTATACCACTCCTTTTTCAATATGGTTTTCTTCTTCTTCTTTCTTTTTAATTATTGTTTCGTTGGGGTTTTTTTTTGGGGGGGGGGGTTTGTTGGTGGCAAATTAGCCAACATGTTTCTTGCCACACAGCCAAGAATTCGCACCAGTGGATATGTTTAACATTAATTCTTTACAGCAATATACAACAAATGGAATTCAACTAACACTGTGCAACCAGTAATGGATATACTTAAGCAACTAGTACATACAATTATATCAAAATCTGAATGGATCCAAATTTGTAATAAAATCAAATTCTGAATGGGATTTCTACATACTGATAACCCTGAGCTACTCGAGTAGATGAGCAAAAGGAGACATTGTCTACAGCATGAAACTAAAGGGAAGGCCAGGTGAGGGAGACATTGTCTACAGTATGAAACTAAAGGGAAGGCCAAGTGAGCTGTCCATTCTCTGACAGAGGGAGCAAGAGACCATCTAGAAGGCAGGGGAGAAAAAAAAGATATAAAAGGCACAAATAGTGATGGCAGGGAAACAAGCAAAGTGCAAAAACTGCGCTAAACTTTACAAAGATATACATCATTTCGCAAAAAAACCTGACTAAAAACAATCAAATGCCACAAAATCATGTTTAACAATCCTTGCTGCCTTTTTGGAACAGGAGTAATTTAATTAATTATAAGCAAACAACAATCACTGAACAGTCCAAGTTTACACAAAAAGGTGCAACTGCATTTTTGAAGAACATTGCAGTGAACAGGAAATGGTATGTATTGTTCATTAGTTGCCAAGAATTAAAATTGCTGAACATACATTTTCAAGGTCATACGATATAGGACTAATCTTACAATATGGGGGAAGGGGGCACTTAAAGAAACCAAACTTAAGCATCTAGCAAAAAGTCTACAAGCAAGCAGCTACCTTTGCCTTTTAGTCTCAAATGCAAGCCACAATGAGGACATATGAAAGAGTATTGCAAGACTGTGTACAATTTCAAAAAGTCAAATTCTACCATGTAAAAAACCCACATCTGGCTTGTTTAAACATATGCAGACATACATGAATAAAAATGAAAAAAGAAACCCAAATCCTTCACTGCCCTAAAAACTTAAATACATAAACCAATGAAATACCGATTTATAATTATATACAATCACCATTAAAAGACATAGTCAGTGAAATGACAATTAAATGTTTGCTTTCCCAGTTCATCATTCTTTACAGAGTATAGAGTATTTTGTAATTTCTTCTCCATAATGATGTACTGTTCATGGATAACATATATACTAATCATTTGAAATGAATATTACCTCTTTTACAGTAGGAATGACCTTTTACCTAACTATACACAAGCAAAGCACACCAGCGTGGCATATGCAAAACAGAGCACAAATGAAATCTTCGAAAAAATCCTAATAAACTTTTTAAAAACACAAATAAATCATAAAAAAAAGGAGTCAACAAGTCCATGAGCTTTTCTGGTTTATACCTAACAGCTCTTAACTTACTGATCCATTCCTACATGTTAGCTACTGCAAATGATCTGAATTCAATCAGCACTACAGAATGGAGTATCACTGTAATGTATCCATGAGAATTACCAGATTATCATGATATACCTTTACAGAGCAGAAGAGATACCCATAGCCTTCAGATATCTAACTGCAGGAACCATACACATTTAGGACAATTCTAGTAAAAAATAAATATAATCATAATTATACTCCTCTAAGGCTTGTAAGAAGCTGCTGCCCATAGTCCAACAATTTGCAAATGGTGGTCATTCTCATTTAAAGAATGATGCAG
The DNA here is from genome assembly GCA_034780235.1 of Concholepas concholepas. Classification (NCBI taxonomy): domain Eukaryota; kingdom Metazoa; phylum Mollusca; class Gastropoda; order Neogastropoda; family Muricidae; genus Concholepas; species Concholepas concholepas. The sequence continues at coordinate 5,653 of JAUZNI010241959.1, read as the reverse complement.
CGACTTGAATCCGTTGATGTGCTGATGCTGGCATTGGAATCAAAAGATTCAATTTCATCACCATCATTTACAGCACTGTTATTTTCATCTCCATCCTCCCACTCACCCTCCTCATACTCTGTCTCCACTCCTCTCCTTCGTTCAGTACGATATCTTCCTGTTCGATAGGTTTGACGACCAACTGTACGTTTTAAACCTCCTGCTTCGTATCTCTCTACTCTGGAGTCTTCATCTCCATCCTCCTCCTCCTCTGTCTCCACTCCTCGTTTTCGTTCAGTACGGTATCTTCCTGTTTGATAGGTCTGACCACCAACTGTGTGTTTTAAACCTCTTGCTCCATATCTCTCTGCCCCAGAGTTTTCATCTCCATCCTCCCCTTCATCCTCTATCTCTGCCTCTTTCTCCAGTCCTCGCTTTCGTTCAGTACGGTATCTTCCTGTTCGACAGATTTGATCACCACCATCTGTGAGCTTTAAAGCTCTTGCTCTATCTCCATCCTCCCACTCATCCTCCTCATACTCTGTTTCCAGTCCTCTCTTTCGTTCAGTGCGATAGCTTCCTGCTCGATAGGTTTGATCACCAACTGTGTGTTCTAAAGCTCTTGCTCCATATCTCTCTACCCCAGAGTTACCCTGGTATTCAACATACTGTGCGAACGATTTCTCTTCTTGATAGGCCTGGCCCTGTCGAGAAGGCAGCACAGCTCCAGCTTCTCTGTCATATTTCTGCAACTGGTAGTTTGAATTTGACTGGTCGACAAAGTCTCGAGATAGGATACTGTCAGTCCTGATCCTCGATACTGATGATTGTCCAGACTGATAGCTTAAAGGGGTCAGCATATTTTGTCTGCTCAATCTCTTCTCTTGTGCTGATTCAGTCTTCAGTAGTCCAAGTGTCTTTCTTGGGCTTGCTTCTGTAGTTCTAAGGGAACCTGAGGATTTCCGTGACATGCTAGTTTCTTTGGATGTGGTTGCTGATTTCTTCAGACTTTCAGAAGCTCTGTGATTTTTCAGCAGACTCCTTGGAGACACTGGTGTCTTGTTCAATCTTTTCACGGACTTTGAGGATACCTGGGAAGACTTTGGAGTGGACAACTTTTTACTTGACTTTGGAGTGGAAGAGACAGCCTTTTTGAGAATTTCCAGTATCTTTTCATCTGTTGCGCTTCTCACAGCACTACCTGCCCTTTTTGAAACAGAGTTACCAAGTGATTTCCTTTTTAATTGTGCAGAAGCCTGAAGGGAAGACCCATCCAAAGAATCAGAACTGTTCAATCTTTCAGAAGAAGTTTTGCATTCAATAGTTTTCTGATGAATAGAAGACAGATTCTTTGTGTTTGACTTCACTGATTTTTTAGCCGATTTTCTTTCTGACTTTGGGGTGGCCTTGCTTTCATATCCATCAAAACTTCTGTTACTTCTCTTGAGTGGAGACTTTGAAACAGTTTTCTTTCCTCTCTTTGATTTTGCAGAGGCTGATCCTTTCTTGGTTGATGTGGGAGTTTCAACTGCCCTATGTTTTTGTTTCCCAGACATTCTTGATGGTGTTTTGCTTTCTGTCCCTGGAGAGGTGATTGAAATGTAAGTTTCCATGGTTGATTCTGATTTGCCTCTCTTCTTCTGTGATGTTTTCTTTGTACTGGACATCAACAGTTTCTCTGACCGCCGTTTCGAAGGAGTTGCAGATTTTGGAGTTTCCAACTGCTGTTTGGAATCCTTGGCTACTTTCTTCACTGGTGTTGGGGTTTTCTTCTGCCTGGAATCCTCTTTAGTTTCTTTCTCTTTTTTGCTTGATGTTTCCAGTTTGACATCCAAAACTACAGACTCAAAGACATCAGTTGTATGAGAGGACCTTGGTGTTAGTGTCTCTTCATTATCAGAGCTCTTTCGACTGACTGCTTTTCTTGATTTGGATTTTTTAGAGCTTGCTGGTGATTTAGCACCTTTTCTCGGACTTGGTGACTTAGCACCTCTTCTTTGACTTCGTGCCTTACCACCTTCTCTTGCTGATGAAGATTTTGATTTAGCTTTAGGAGATGGCGTCACAGATTTCGTCTGTTTGGGAGTCTGTTGAGGAGTATCAGTCAGTTTTGCAGCTTTCTGTTTTGGACTTTGTTCAAGGGAATCATCCTTTGCAGTTCTCTTTCTTTTCTGAGACTTAAAGGTGACAACATAGCTTTCCACAGAGGCATCATCATCAGAGTTTTCCATCTTCTTCTCTTCCACTTTTCCTTTGGAACGAATGGATCTCCCCTTGCGGTCTAAAGAACTAGACTTGGTAGAGCGAGCTCTACGTGGAGATGGTGATTTAGCAGCTTTTCGTGGACTTAATGATGGTGACTTAGCTGCTCCTCTTGCTGGTGACTTGGCAGCTGCTCTTGCTGGTGACTTGGCAGCTGCTCTTGCTGGTGACTTGGCCGCTGCTCTTGCTGGTGACTTAGCACCTTTTCTTACTGGTGACTTAGCACCTTTTCTTACTGGTGACTTAGCACCTTTTCTTGCTGGTGACTTAGCACCTTTTTTTGGACTCACAGGTGACTTTGCAGCTTTAACTGGAGTCACTGGTGATGTGACAAGTTCAGCTTCCTTTGGACTCACAGGTGTTGTGGCAGATTTCCCTGAACTTGCCGATGATTTTCTAGATTTCTTTCGACTTGCCCGTTGTGCTGACTTCACCCCTTTCTTTGGAGATGGAGATCTTGCAGCTGATTTGCTCCTTTTCCTGCTTGCTTTCGCTGGAGATGGGGATGTTTCAGACTGTTTTGTGCTGCTCTTCTTTGTGGATTTCTTTCCTTTCCGGGGAGATGCACTTATGCTTTCATCAGCTCGTCTGCTTCGCTTAGCTGCAGGTTTCTCTGGTGAGTCTTCTTTCTCTACCTCAGAGACATTTCTTTTTCGGGTACGGGTTACTTTCGATGGAGACTTGGACTTCTTCCTGGAAGGAAATGGTAATTTGGACAATTTGCTCCCTGGGGACATAACCTTAGATTTGACACCCTTTGAAGCAGTTATTTCAAATTCCTCCTGCTTAATTTCAGTACCACCTTGTGCCTTGTTGCTTTTCTTGTAGACAGACGAACGCCTGCTGGTGGAAGTTCCTCCACTGCTCTGCTGGAAGGCTGAGGACTGCCTGGACCTTGTCGTGGAAAGGCTTGAGATGGAACTGCTAGGGATCTTGAATTCCAGTCCTTTTGGAGATGATATGGCCTTGGACTTCCCACTCCAGCCTGGTCTCACGTAAACAGATGATCTGAAATGAAAAGCAGTTTATATATCCCTATGTTTTTTGGTAACACACTTACATACATGCATTCCAAATCCATTACACAAGCCTCCCAAGAAATTTACTTTGGAGCTTCTTAAGCAATTGCTTTAGATGATGTGCAAGTGCTCTGTACATACACATGGTGGCTCCATGAGTTTTCGTTTCTAAACTTTTATACTTTCAAACAAAACACCCCTTTGTTCAAGCTTTTCCACTACAGGTGAGTCTTATCTTTTCCACATTTACTTACAAAAGCTCAGCTTGCAATTTGACAGTATGTCTCCTTTAGATAGTGATTATTTCCAGCAGTTTAATTCAACCCCCCACTGTTCTAACCCCCCTGGTTAATCAATTATTTCACGGCAACTGCTCTTTAGTCAAGTTTCGATTTTTCCAAGATCAGATGTAACAGCATGCAGAATATCTCAGGTACTCTACACCACATCCACCAATAGCCAGATGCTTCACAAAGTGCATTACCTACTATGCTTGTGAAGCCACAGCACCACAGCAGCATGTTGATTTGAAAAAGACTCTTTTTTTTGTTAGGTCATCCACACCAACAGCCATGACTCAGACTGTTAGAACTACTTGTCCATGAGAAATAGACGAGTTTTAAATGTGTGCTCAAGAGGGAAGGTAAAGATGTTCACCTGCCTTACAAGTTCTGCGTTCAATTCCCAGCCTTGCCCTTTCTTCCCAGTTTGACGAGAAAATTGAACTGAATGTCGAGTCTTTCGGAGGAGACTCTAAACCAGTCGGACCCGTGTGCTTACGGACTTGTGCACGTCAAAAGAACCCACGACAGTTGAAAATCGGAAAGAGCAGAGAGGTACTTCCTGACTGTCCTGGCAAAACTGATAAGTTTCAGTTTACAACTGTATTCCCGAAGTAGGAATGCAGCTACCTTAATGGTTGGAGGGGGAAAAAACCCAGTCGCATATGTAAAAGTCTCACCATTGGTGAACCTCGGAGTTCTAGCCGAGGAACGAAAAAAACAACCACCAAAAAACAAGCAAAAAAGCCTCGCGTGTGAGACTGAACTATCAGAAGAGGCGAAAATCTTGAAGACCTATAGTCCGAACTAAACGGTCTCAGAGACTCTCATATAAGCGAGCTGCTTAGTGGTGGTTGATTGATACAGTCACTAAACTAGGATACCTTCGCTGGGACTTTGACATAATCGAAGAAAGAAAGCTGCTCCGCTGGGAATTTAATATAACCAAAGAAAGAAAAGCTGAACTACTACTACTAATGATAATAATAAATGGAATTTAGGCTATATAGCGCTATATCTAACTACTACACGGCCACACGTACTGTTCTGTGACTATGGTGGGTACACCATTGTTGTTAGACGGCAAACGCTGCAGCAGGGGTGGGATGGTCTAGTGGTTAGATCGTGCAACTCGGGAACTGACAGTAAATAAAGGCGCAGGTTCCAGTCTCCACTGAGGTGTCTGTCTATGAGGGATTTTCTTTTTTCTCCGGGACTCTACACTGGTAATCTCTTCTCTTCTCTCATTTGCTTTACGCCGTCAGATGTGTCTGGGAAAAGTAATGGCGTGTCCTGTCCTTTCCAGCTCTTCTCGTGGGCCGTATAGCTTGGTTTGCAGGGTCGGCCACACCATCTTTCCCAGGTCGCTTTATAGCGTGCATCTTTGAAGGATGCGTTCGCCAGTCTGGTAGTGACTCCATTCCCCTGAAAGTCTTTCAGGGTGAATTTATAAACCGAGATCCCGTGTCTGAACTGCATGTAGAATATCTTGGGTGCTCGTGAAGACTTACTTCATCTTATGTAAAAGAGTAGGCCAGCTATGGTCGGTGGTAGGAGAGGTGTCATGAATAGACCCAGCATGCATCCTGCTACCTGGAGAGGGATGGGCGCCGACAGGTTTTGATAATTATGTCGGTGGCAGATTGTCTCCAAAAAAAATTGAGTGCAGTGCCGGAACGCATTCTGAAGTAGGTCAGGGTGAGGGGGGCGGGGGTCAAGTTAAGTCCAGTTTCACCTTCACCTTCACCTATCTCGTAGTCTTGTAGACCGTAGGGGCACCACTGAAGACTTTGCAACCAGCTTCCTCCACTCTTTGCGGTTCTCAGCTTTCTGTAGTATGTCATTCCACTCAAGGCCAGTCCACTCTCTGATGTCTTCCAGTCGTTTTTTTCTGTCTGTCTCTTCGTCTCCCGCCTTGTACTGTTCCCTGTAGGACTGTCTTGATCAGTCCAGATGTTTGTGTGACGTACCTGTACCATTTCAGTTTGCGTTTTTACACTGAAGTCAGGAGCTCTTCATATGGTCGGATGGCGTCAAGTTTACTTGTAGATAAACAAAAATGTGTGGCTAACCGACTTTTTTGTGTACGAGGTTGTTAATGTTGGGGTTTTC